>CM076570.1:638145851-638382620 GCA_034641835.2 Pinus albicaulis
ATAGAATCTTTGGAAAAGGCAGCTACAGGTCCCAGTACTTCGTCCATTCAGCCTCATACAGTACAGGATGATTTAGTCCAATCACTAAAATAGGAAATCTTTGAGCTAGAGCTTTTAAATAGGCACATCAAAAATGAAAATGAGACATTGAAGGAACAAGGTAAATTGGACAAAATCATTCATGATAATACCATGCTACATCTGGGAATATGGCAGAAGAAAAACAAGAAATTGAAAAGGAAATGCCAGAAGTTGAGCAGAGCACTGGTTAATATCAAATTTAGGTGCTTAATGAAGAAACCCAGAATGTTGGCAGCACCAAGGAAGAAAAGGAGAGGTTTGGATGTGCTGGCTGAAGTGTCAAGGCACATGAACTAAGGAAGGAATATCAAAATTTTGGTTGCATGAGGACATGCAACACCTTCAAAGTGGGGGTATGTTGAGTCTCAATTCTGCATCTTTTCCATACACTTTTGTATACCTTTTTCACTCACCTGAACCTCCCAAGTTGTCAAATATCATTGTATGTCAATTGCAAACGAGCATCTAACATGGTTTTTAATTATATTTTTGTGTTTGCTATTTGATTTAGATTTTGTTCATCTAGCTGCGGAATCCTGCCACTTTCCGCAGCTGCTGCAACTTTCCGCAGCTATTTTGTGAAACTCTATGTTACAGGTGTCTACAGAAAAAACGAGCCACATGGGCAAGTCAGGAATGATGTGGACATGGTTCGTGTCCTATTGGTTCGAGCAAACTCATCTAAAAAAGCCGCGGTCAAAGGCGTCCACATGGAAGTCAACCATAGAGTCTTACAGCGACAGGACTCTGTTCCGTGTCACGTAAAGGTTCATATGGCCGTTTCTGAGTTGCGGAGGACAAGTCGACATCTGTACATGGCTCCATAGTCGAATTCAAGCATCCACTCCTCATAGATTTACTTTCCAACATGGCCATGATCCTAGATCCGTGGACGTAATGGTCTACGTGTTCTCCACCAGCATAAACTTTAGGAATTAGTTATGTTTCTCTTGTTATAAATAACGCGTTTGCATACGCATATGAGTTAGTCTCGATTAGTCTCTATTATCTTTTATTAGTCTGCTCTGTAATGTAATTACGTTGCCTTAGTGCCGTAATACTACCATACTGTTATGACTTCATTTTAATATAAGAAGACTCTGTTTTCCAACGTAATTCGTACTTGAAGATCGTTTCCAAGGCTGGTGTAGAGGGCCCCTGCTCAGCTAAGGTTTTGTTCATTAGTGTATAGTTCTTGTTTTATTTCTTTAAAGTTCATTGTGCCATAATCCATTCACATGTTTATACACTGCATCTTTCATGGTATATATGCTTTATTTCTGTTTATAATCTTGCATGCTTTCCATTTCACTTCTGTCTTTCATGTTTTATGTTATTAATCACTGATCAGTGTTCTTGTTTCAGGTTATAGATAGGCAGCCCGGGCATTTTCATAGCTTTTTGACTAATGACATGGAATTAACATTGTTCTGCTACTAATTTGTTTTTCTTAGTTTCTATTTAATTTCAGTACTGCTTTGTTTAATTCAGTTTTGCTCATTTGCTTCAGTAGTTAAATTTAGATATATTAAACTGCTCATAACATCTTCAGTTGCCTCCGAAAGCCACAGCTGGACTGATGGTGAGGGATTGTATTATGAAATGTGTAGTTTGGTATTAGTTTCTTTTCTGCAAATTTAGATATATTAAACTGCTCATAACATCTTCAGTTGCCTCCGAAAGCCACAGCTGGACTGATGGTGAGGGATTGTATTGTGAAATGTGTAGTTTGGTATTAGTTTCCTTTCTGCAAATTTAGATATATTAAATTGTGCATGACATCTTCAGTTGCCTCCGAAAGCCACAGCTGGACTGATGGTGAGGGATTGAATTATGAATGTATGATTTGATATTAGTTTACTTTCTGCAAGCTAGATATCAGTTACTCAAAGTTGTTTATGGTTACTTCCGAAAATCATAGCTGGACTAATGATGAGGGATCAGAAGACAAGTTGATGTAATCTGATTTAGATTTATTTTGTTGTACTTTTGGATTTCTTTCAGCATAGTTTCTTTTCTGTTTAGACAGCAGCAAGAATAGTTTGATTTCATACTCACTAGTTCACTGTTTTGATTTATTAGACTAGCAATACCTTTTCATTTCAGCAGCACATTTTCCATTTTCTTTCAAGTTTTGTCATTGTATGTTTCAAATTTATTTTTTCAGTTTCAAGTTGGTAAATCATTATAGAGGATATCATTTCCTTGAACAAACATAACCATACTTGTTTTCATTTTAGAATTTCCATTTCATCTTAGAAAACCAAAAACGACAAAAAGTTAAGAAATAGGTTATCTTGCACATATAGTGCGTCGCACTTCATCATCTTACGAATCCCATTGACAAATTAAATGCAGCAATTTAGACACACTCTATGCCAATTTACTGTGTTGTTAACATCACAGGTGTGGATACACGTTTATTCTATTAATAGGTAGTTCATTATGTTACTAGAAGGACAATAAGTCACAGATATGTTGTGCAAGAACCAGCTCTTCCATCGTGACATACAGTTTACCATGTTCTTTAAGTGTAGCAAACATGTCCTGAGATTTCTCAGGGGCACATTTGAGTATGGCTTATGGTATAGATAGACCGATGAGGTGAAGTTTCATGGCTTCACGGATACAGATTGGGCAGGCAGCCCAACGAACAAAAAGAACACATCAGGAGGGGTTTTCAGTATCGGATCTATAATTGTCTCTTGGTATAGCAGGAAATAGAGATTTGTGGCACTTAGTTCAGAGGAAGCGGAATACATGGCAGCAATTCAAGCTGCATGTGATGCTATCTAGATGAGGAAGATCCTAGTCGGTTTGTTCGGTTCTCATTTAGATCCTACTGTGATTCATTGTGATAATCAGAGTTGCATTAAAATATCTATTAATCCTGTCTTTCATGATAGATCTAAGCATAGAGATATCTGGTATCATCATATCAGATATTGTGTGCAACAGAAGATCATGTTGCTTCAATACATTCCTATGAAAGATTAGGATGCAGACATTTTGACGAAGGTGCTCGACAGGAGAAAATTCAAATACTATAGAGGTGGGATCTAGGTGAAGGATAATCCCTATCTTGTTGAGAGGGAGTGTTGAGATTCAACAAGATGATGAGCTTAGTGAAAATTAAGCACCTTCACTAAGTAACAGCTCGTGTGCTAATTTTTAGGTGTATGTCTATTTTTAGACATGGTGAGCATATTCTATAAGTTGCAGGATGCTATTTGTAGATGGTTGATCAAGTTGGAAAAATAGATGAAATTCTATTTTTAGAATATTGGGCGAAGTCTATTTATATAGCATCAATCTAAAAATAGGTGCATGTCGATTATTATTAGCTCTTAATAATAATCCGACAATAAAAATTAACTTAGTCTCTTGGAGCACTTTATTTCAGTGTACAGATTTGGAAAATCAGTGGGCTGAAGGAATTACGCAATTCCTAGGGTTTATGGTGACTCATGCATGGAGGACTCAGTTAGAACTGAAGTGGCAAAGTTATGACAGAGTTGGAAGAGTAGTTACAGGAGTTGTTATTTAGTTTAACTCAGTTAATGGAGTTAAACTAAGTTGAGCTAGTTGTATCTAGTCTAACTGAAAGA
The DNA here is from genome assembly GCA_034641835.2 of Pinus albicaulis. Classification (NCBI taxonomy): domain Eukaryota; kingdom Viridiplantae; phylum Streptophyta; class Pinopsida; order Pinales; family Pinaceae; genus Pinus; species Pinus albicaulis. Next base: position 638,149,541 of record CM076570.1, read on the forward strand.
TACACTAGTGAGAGTTAAGTGAATTTATTAGTTAATTAATTCACAACTACTAACTCACTAACAACTGAACAGATACAATAGTTAACTATAGTGCATGTCAGTTCCAGTGGAGACCCAGTGGAGAGATAGGTGAAAGGGTGAGATGGACTATCCGTTGTGACTATAGTGATGCATTCAATGCATTTGACACGCATTGGAGTTGCCAATGAGGATTGCACAGTCAAGGCAAGGCCAATTCGAATTCATTCAGGGGTCTTCTTCTGCAGGGATTGCGCAGTGGAGGCAGGTCGTCAGGAGGTGAGAAATGGGTGCATAGAGATGCAGATTTCTGCATGACAGTGTGCAATGAATCTACATTGTACTGAGAGCTTGATGTACTAAGCTTTGTATGAAATTATTACATGATTCCATTGATATGCATAATATGATAGTTGGGTTTTTTAGCTTTAAGCTTTCCCGTTAAACAACTGTGTTATGTGCGGTTGAATTTATTCACATGTGTTTGCAATTGAGTTTTAAATTTCTACAAGTTTAACAGTGGAAGGATTATGTATTTCGCAAGAAGATAAATATTGTGAGATCAGGAGATTCCGGTAATACATCAGTATTAATAAATTTCTACACGGTCAGCACCTACAGCTATGAAGCAACCGCACTCGCTCCTCTGCTTCATAGGCTACTACAGAAAAACCAAACAGGAGTACGCAGTGATCACAACACCTCTAAAAGAGCTGCTTCGCAATGCCATGTTGGTTCACAGGGCCATCTGGTGTCAGGGGAGTTTCGCACTAGAACAAAAGACAATAGGCCCACTCAGCACACAGATGTAATGTTGGATGAACCACCATGCACATAGGAGGCCCGTTGGATGCACACAGGCACGCTGGGAGTGCAGGTGTGCGTTGAGCACACCAAAGCTGCGAAAACTAGCCATTGGGATAGTCAAATCAAGTAAAATGAAAATCCTACCACTGAATGGAGCGGGCGGCTAGAATTTAATGAGGCGATTGCAGGATATTTTTTATCGTTTACATGATGATAAGTTCCAAGTGCAGCTTTCCCAACCACTGACCGCTCACGCTAGCTATAAAAGGGGTCGACCAAACCAGACAAGGGTTCTGTATCAGTTGTATAGCTTGTACTTGGCTTATCTTGCTATGACGATTTGGGGCTCCAAGACGCTCTGTGTTTATAGTGTCTCCTTCATGTCCAAACAACCTACCCCCTCGGACAGTAGCAACCCGTAGTTTTTTTTTCGCGCCAGGATGACGGCTACGAACCCTGCTGAGCCTTCTAAACCAATGACCTCGGTGGAACAGGGAACTGAGGAAGTAGTGGAAATCAAGTCTGAGGCAGAAGAGATTCTCTCCACACCGAGCCCAACCACAATAAAATGGAAAGCGAAGGCACAGAGCTCCGAAAAGCCCCTGAAGCCCACGAAATGGGCTGTAGGAAAGCCGCAAATTTCCCCACGAACCATAAAATCCCCGAAGGCAGCTCGGGAGTAAGCACAAACTGTCGAGCCAATTCAGTGGTTGCCTCCCTTTGTTCGACCACGTAGGGCATCAACGTGCATGCCGAAGAACCTTGATGGCTTGGTCACTTACCTACAAATGTCACTGACCCCAGGCGAGGTTCTCATGATTAGCGAACCAGTTGGTAAGATTCATAAGGTCAATTTTGATGATCACAACCTGGCTAACTTCGAAGTGTTCCCTAAGCTAGCACCTGCGCTATACCTCGACACAATTCATGACGAAAATGGAGTTACATTCGTCCCCCAGTGCTGGGTACGGGGGTTGGCCGAGTTCAGGCTCCTGAACTTGCTCAGGATGCCCCATTTTGGTCATTACAATGTTACAGATTGGCTCACACAGCAGCTGCTCGCCCTAATTCATGATGGCTGCCTATGGATCTAGGATGGGACCCTTATTGATGTTGCGATGATTCACAGGATTACTGGTCTCCCGATGAACAGACCAAGCCCTCGGGAGTGAGTGGGTAAGAAATACGAATCCAAGACTGCTGAATTAATGCGCCAGAAATTCAAGGTGGAGCGAAATACTCGAGGGTTTATCATCAAATCAATCAATGATCCCGCTACGCAGTTAGGCACGATGTTGCTGGCGTGCAATTTGATGTGAAAATTCCAAGTCATCACTATCCCCACCTATGTGATCCAGCTAGGATGCCAATGTGCAGAAGGAGTATGTTTCAATTGGGCTCAGTACATATGTGACGAATTCTTGGCCAACATACGAGAATCCTAGGACTTAGTGTGCGCTTTATGTTACTCGTGGCTATTGTTCCTCATCGTGTTGGTCACCTGGGAAGCTCCTGTGGAGTCTGTCCTCCTTGAGCTTACCTCATATATGTGTGAAGGAGCCCGCTATGCACATTTGTGGGACTCCAAGGATGTGCAACGCATAGAGGAAAATCAAGTCTTTTGGGTCCTCTTCCAGAACAGCATGGCAGCTGCCATCAACTCTCACCCACGCTTATCACCCACATTCTATGACAAGTAAAAGTGCATCGCAACCTTCCAGGTGACCATGCACAACATACAGATTCGGAGCCGAAAGGAGAAAGCTTGGACCTCGCTCCCCTATATGGTCACAGACGAGGAAATTGACAGTATTATTTCACTCTGGCCCTCGCAATGGAATATTGGCTTCAAAACTAGAGCGCAGGGCCCCAAAGATGCCAACACCACACAAGTAATTCCCCCTATCACTCGTAAGGATATTGGAGGATCCAGCAAAAGTATCAGGAAGAACACGGAACCGACAGCGAAGAAAGATGCGCAGCAGAAGTGGAATGAGGAGAAGGATGCCGAGGGAGCCACATAGAAAGATTCCAAGCTCGACTTAGGGATAGAAGGAGGGGATGCATCCCCTCAAGGAACAAAGCACGCAAGTGAGCATGCCAAAGGACCTCGGAAGAAGCAGCGTGCTCAGAGGACAAAGCATGTTGAAACTGTCACCTTTACTAACGGTGACCTTGAAAATATTTTTGATGCAGTCTCTCTAGCCACGCGAGATCAATGGGAAGCCCTCAAAGAACAACAGAAGGTTGTGCTCGTCGCATTACAAGCTGAGCTCTGTGAGCTGTAACTAAAGACAGACACACAGCACACCAGTGTGTCTTTGGGACGGACGCCGCAAGCGACCGACAGTGCTATTCTCACAACAACAGAAAGCCGCCTCTGCCCTTTTCCTGGCGCTGCCCTTATGATCATTCCACCCGACCTAAGCATGCAGGTCCATAGTTTCTAGGAGGTCCAGCTATAATTAGCCATACTACCCCAAGATTTTTTACAGGGACTCCATTAAGGTATATTCCAGGAGATTTAGCACCGGGACCTACAGATTCACCAGCAGCTAGACGTGGTTGAGCGAACGATCAAAAAAAGCAACGTCGCAGCTGCCCTGGCCACCACGCAGCAGAAGGAGCTCGAAAGCTTCATTCACCAGCTTTGCACAGGAGTTCCAGCAGAGATTCCGGCTACTACTACGCCCCAGGAAAATGTTGAAGGGTTGGTCACCACATTGAAGGCGTCTCAAACAAAAGTTGCGGAAGTTAAGTCCCGGATGGAGCAGCAGATTACCGATCTGTAGGCAAAATTGCAGCCTGAAACACCTCCGGAGGTGCGGGCCCAGCGATCTGCGCTGGTCACCGTCGCTATGAATATCATCACAGGGTAGATCGCGCAGGGTTCTCAACTACTGGATACTTCCATGCAACTGTGGACCAAGGTCCAACGCGATCCGCTCCTGCAAGAAATAACCCAAACACTGCAGTAGAAAGAGGAGACGTTTAAAACGCTGGAAGCCACCCTACCCACGTTGGTTCCTGCTCACTTCCTAGCACGGTTACGGACCAGCCAAGACCTCCAAGCTGAGATAGAAGTGCTTCAACAGAAGAAGAAGGCAATCATCGACCGCTTGAATCCTTGGACTGCTGACACCCTTAGACTGTCACAGGATGCTGATGTAGTCGTAAAGCATCTCAACCAAACTCTGGAAAGTGTCACCGCTACGACAGAAGGCTCGATTTCATAGAAATTAGTCAACATCGCCCAGGATTCTGCTGCCCAAAGCGAAGTCATGCTACCCCCATTAGCTGAAGCGATCAAACTATTGCAGGCGCAGGTGGAGACCCCACCACCTCAGTGACTCGGGACATGTCACAAGATTGTGGTGGGGGACTGTTGGAATAGGGTCTCCTACAAAGCTGCGAATCTGGTCCATTTTGTATGTTTTTTATTATATTTAGTCTATCACATGGGTTTTGGGGTGGGTCAAAGCCCCTAATGCATTTTAAGCGGGTCAAGGATAGACCAAGAGTCTGCAAACCATGGTTTTTGGACCATTGGATGCGTAGGCTAAAGTAATATAAATAGTTAAACCTTTTTGAGTCGATAGGTAGAAAATGAATAGAGCTTGAAGTGAAGAACGAGTTGCTAGATCTGGGTTGGGTTGTTTTGGGTTAGGACTCCTACTGGTTGTGTGCACAGAGATCCTATGTCCTCCTGTGTGCGGACCATGTTGACTGTGTGTGCAGGTGGTATTTGGGGAATGTATGAAGATTTGGATACATAATATATGCGAAGTATTGGTGAACCATCTGATGTTATCTGGATCTGTTCTGTTATGATTAATGTGAACTAAGAGTATCTGATTAAGCTGTGCACTTTTCTATGTCATCTCTATGATATGAAAGTCTTTACATTTAGTATATTACTGTGATAAGACTGTACTTGCACTTTTTTATTACATCTCTGTTAATGAACGCAAATTGTCTACGTTGACACTATTGGCTGCGATTATGCTGTTTTATGGTTATAATTGATGATGTGCACGTGGATGCGAGCCCACTAGAGCAAATATGATAAAGAACTATAGTCTAGTTATTTCTGGAACCCTGCGACTCACCCTTCTATATAGATCTGATAATCGCAGGCCTGCGTTATTGCCTTCTCTCTCTCAGGGTGCAGAAACCTGGTTCCAGCACCCTCCCATACTGCTTCGGGTGAGACTTTGACCTACACAAGTAGGTCACTGCCGAAAGGGCCAGTAGTATAGGGGTTTGTTGGTAAACCTTCACCTCCAAACCTGGGTCAGGACCCCTTGAGCCAACAATGCTAAAATGAAAAATATCAACCCCTGTATTCTTCCAATATTTTATGAATTACCTACAAAATATCTCGATACCTTCTTATTGAATTTAAAATTTTGTGTAGAAAATATGATTATAAGATGAAATCTTAGAAGTTAATGTTGTTTCCTTCTACTTTAAAATATGTTTCCTTAAAATGGTTCATGGGATGTGTTAAAACTCCACTGGATCTCTGAGGCTGAGAAGCGACCAACAAAGGTAACCACAAACCAAGCACTTTCCAAGTAGCTAGCCCTACTAAGCAGGATAGGGCTCTCTGCAAGGGATCACAACCAAGAGGGCTAGATCAATTAGATTTTAGGCTAGGTATTGTTACACAGCATTTTTTCACCGACCCTGCAATCCCTCGCCCCGCATATTGGAGGGTCTTTCTCATGACCTGTGAGCAGTGTCATACTCTGCAAACACCTTCTTTGCATCCTTCTGCATAAGGACATCATTTCTCCTGTTGAAAATTTCCTCAGAAAGCCCATAAAAACCTATGTTTTGGCATTGGCGTGGGTAGCCAGTTCACCTCTCGCGCTAGTGTGGAGGATGTGCACTAGAGGTCGCGCCAGTTGGCGCTCTATCTCTTTGTTGTGCCTGTGCTAGCCATTTTGGGAATTTTTTTTAACAAATTAGAGGTGGAAGTTTCCTTTAACCACCTTTGTGTCGAGTTCTCCCTTTTTCAGACTCGTTAAAACCTGATGACATCGAACTCCGTCATCATGACGTTACTCGATTTCCTCCTTCCTAGGACTCGTAAAATGTACTAGGTTGGATTTTTCTGAAGGAAAAACTTACATCGCAAGCATATGCTATCCCCTTCAAGCTTGTTTTCAAAAATAATTAGGGTACTCGCTAGAAATGGTGGGGGGAAATGGAACCACATTATAGTCGTGTTGGCAGTATGTCGCTCTTGAACATGGCACTTGTCTGCATTTTTGTCGGGTTGGGGACATCTCATCCCATTATTTTTTTGCCTCCATGGGTTTGGGTAATATCTTTTGACCGCTCATCTGCTCTTTTCCACGTCACCATGACCTCAGACCCCTTGATGTCAAATACTGTCAAATCCAGTGTCGTGCTGCCGATATGTTCAAGAGAAGTTTGCCTCTGAAGTTGTCAACCTCCCTTTGATTCTCTGTTGGTCTTGATTCACAAACATCATATTCCTTTGTCTTGTGTCAATGATGTGGGAAACATTATGGCCCACCTTCGATCAAGGTCCCTTCCTGTCGACTCTAGCTCATTATCTAGGAAGTTGATCTAGAGACTCCCTTCAGGTACCCTGGAGCCTGCATGCCTCAATGGCAGGTTCTTCGCATTCGACGTAAGGTCCACATCATTGACCTTCAATCAACTGACTCTGCGGGTGTTCGACGTCATATCACTATTCACATTCTGTGGATTGTACCTTTTGTACCTTGAGAGCCATTGTCATTATTGGTGGTTTATCTCCCATCTGTTAACAGCTTTCATCATTGGCTGGTAATTAGATGATTTTCTTGCATGTTCGACTTCGGCTCAGATATTTGCATGCTTGAATTTGTACTTTGTTCGAGTCGAGATGGAGCACAAGACCCTGGGTTTTGTCTAATGAAATCTAGGCTACGAGTTCTTTGTGGATTACTATGACTTATTATATGACTCTTCTGATTTGGATGGTTGCAACCATACCTGAGTCTATTTTTTGATCCCTACTGTTGGATGGCTATGTCCATACCTCGGATCTCATTGTTTATGTACTCTATTATGGATGGTTGCGCCCATACAACATGTCATGTATCAGATGTATCATTTGTATTCGTACTTGCAGGTTTTTCGACAGCAGTGTTTGGGTCGAACGCGTCCTCATAAAGCATTTCACCCCTCCCTCTCTCTTGGACCTCATGCTTTAGGGGGCATCTGTTACATAGCATTTTTTCACCATCCCTACAATCCCTCGCCCCGCATATTGGAGGGTCTTTCCCGTGACCTATGAGAAGTGTCATACTCTGCAAACACCTTCTTTGCATCATTCGGCATAAGGACATCATTTCTCCTGTTGAACATTTCCTCATAAAGCCCATAAAAACCTAGGTTTTGGCATTGACGTGGGTAGCCAGTTCACCCCTCACGCCAGTGTGGAGGATGTACACTAGAGGTCGCGCCAGTTGGCACTCTGTCTCTTTGTTGTGCCCACGCTAGCCTTTTTGGGAATGTTTTTTAACAAATTAGAGGTGAAATTTTCCTTTAACCACCTCAGGGATGAGTCACAGGAAGTGGTTAATCTTGATGAGCCACGGATCTCTTCCTTTAGGCCTTCTCCCTTTACAAAAGCTAGTTGAAGATATAGCCAAGAATCTGAACTTGGAGAAGAGATACTATAGCTGAGTAATCTCTATTGAGAAGGTAGAACCAAGGAGAATTCCTTAGAGAGAGCCTCGTCCAAATTCCCGACGAGATTTTGTGAGACGCGCTCCGCTAGAACCCTGTTGGAGGAGACCACAACGTCAAAGCTTGGTTGTACTCTTCCTTCATTTCATTAATATACTCGACTATGGTATTGGTTCCATCATTGTGTTGTGTTTATTGATGCAATTGATTTAGTCTTCTTCGACTGACTGATAGTTACGGATGCAAAACAGTATGTTGTATATCGTCTTTGTTTCTTGTGTATGTGCAGGTATCCGAGCATGAGAATGAGCAGATCGTGATTTTTCAAACCAGGAGCGAGAGGCAACCACTCTTTCGATGACAACAACAGCGCCAAATATACGGTAAGTTATCTATCGAATCTCCGTCCATTCGTTAGCTAGGAATTGATGTCATAGCATGTCTTGTTTGTGGCTAGACCCACTCTAGGGCTAGTGGGATCGCCTCTGTCCACAGAGGGGATTTACCTCACCAACAGGTATAGTAGCACAAGGGTTTTGATTGGTTGATTTGGGTGCTGGATGAGTGAATTACGTCAAAGAGGAAATTAGGTCAAGGAAAAAGGACCAGCAATTGTAGACATCTGATGGGGCAAGGTAGGTAGGTACTTTAACACTTTAAGGAGGTTTGATGGAATGGATTAGACTAGTGAGTTGCTAAAAATAGCATGACATACATGAATTATTTTTAAACTGAAGAAATGAAACACAAGTATGATGATTCTCCCAAAACATAGCATTAAACATGAATTGTGCTTATCTCACTTAAGGATCAACACATTATAGAAGTGGAATGATCATGGAAAGTACAAAACATTCATACACATGTAAACAGAAGGAGAAACTATGTTAAAATACAATACCACAAGAATCCCACCAAAATAGTTGCAACTCTGTCAATAAATTCATGCCAAAATCTGATACAATAGTGTTCTTTGATCAATACAACAACATCCAACTTCTCAAATGAGTGAAGAGGTGAAATATATAGGCAAGAAACAACTTCTCCCAACCTCAGGGGATGAATCCATGAGTTGAGGAGTTGATCCACAAAAGGTTGAACTAAAAACCCAAAGACTAGGGAGGTCAAACAAACTCTCCACTAGTTTTCGTGAAACTGATTCATTCATCCATGAAAACACTTTTACCTAATATATTTACCATATAATAACTCAAAAATATCTGAATTACATTTAAATCCATCATTTACATCAGTAAAATTCACATTTTCCATTGTCAAACTCAGAAAACTAGGAAAATATCAAAACAATCAGACAATTGTGAGGAGTGCAGCGCCAGTGTCAAGAGCGCAGCGCCAGTGTCAGGAGCGCAGCGCCAGTGTCAGGAGTGCATCACCAACTTCAAGCCAACTTTTGAGGGGGTTTCCGATGTCCAAATTGAGCTCAGGATAGCTCATTGGAAATCTTGTCCTGTCTAGTTTTAAAAATTGTACTTGGTTTCCAAAAATGACGATTTTTAGCCCTCCAAAAGTTGAATCTCCCAAGAATGGTCAGGATCGCGACGCCTACCTGAAAAATGAGGGTAGAAATGTCATTTCTGAGGTATTTTTGGCCATTTCTCCTTACCAAATTGTCCAAATTGGGTGTGAAAAGTGTCAAAATTACGTGCTTTCTACCTTCTGAATCCAATGGTGGTATTTTTTTTTCATTTTGAGGCCCATAGAAGAAGCAAAATTCCTAGGGCGTTGCGCTCCTGACAATCAAATTGTGCTGAAGACTGTCAGAATTTTTCACAAAAACCCAAAATTGCAAAAATTGCTCAAAAACTCCTAAAAATTGGTATGTGGAATGTTGATGAAGTATTCTAAGCAATCAGAGAGGCCTTAGCAAGGATGTCAAGTTTCCTCTTCTCCTCTTGGGTGATTAGGGTTTCTAGCTTTACCTTCACCTTTTGGAGTTTTGACCTTGCTATTTGATTCCTTCGGTTGATCTAGGTGGCTCTAGAGACACACATAGGATAAAAAGGGCTCAAAAATCAAAGTGTTTGGATTCTTATATAACCAAGTTCAGGTTGTATATCTTGTCGCCCTAATCGCAACGACGTGAATGGTTCATCAAACCTAGCTCGTATGCAAAAGTTAGGAATGGTGAAAGTTTTGGTTTGACTTGGATGACTGGGCGGCCTTAAGGGAGACACAATTTGGACGAAAACCAGCTACCAAATTCTGGCAAGTTCAGACCAAATTCTAGGCAAAATTATGGCCTCTTTAGTTGGACTCCTTCAGTCAATTTTCGAAAAATCCAAAACAACCATCTTATTTTAAAATAAGAAAAAAATCAAAATATATTAGTTTGGATTCGCGCCACCGCCCTTCCAAAAACCCAAACCACATATAAAACAGAATATATGTATTATAAGACATATATTATAGTGAATTTGGCGGGAGTCGAACCTACGGTCGACCCCACTGGCCCCGCCCACGCGGCAACCCCGCATCTCACCAACCACACTCCACGGCAGCCCCCCATGCAAACCAAACCAACCGCATTCATAACAATTACGGTGGGGTGGTCAGCAGTCAACCCCGCCACCCCAGCCAAACCTCCTTGTATTGCATTCGAACCAGCAGAAATGGCGGGGCAGGCTGCCCAATGCGGGCCCGGCCCCCCAACACGTACCACTTGGTGCCAACAGCGGGACTTTAAAAAGAAATATGCAACTGGATTTTTAAAATGAAAAAAAGGACAGTGTGGTTTTAAAAAAAAAACAAGCCAGAAAAGTTTGGGTCGGTAGGGTTGGAACCCCAACCTCCACCAAGTTAGCTCCGTCCTTGGCCAACAGCCCAACGAATTTTCTTGGGAAATTCCGCCCCTTTTTTTCACTTAAACCCATCATTTTCATAGTGCGTCCAAGGGAGACCAGAGCAAGAGAACGCACGCAGATCAAGGCAAATTTGCAGGTGGAACCATGAGCGTGGAGCAGTAATTATGTAGGCAGAACCATGAGCCTTGAAATTTTCCTGGGGAGGTAAATTTTCTCCATGCCAGAATATAGTCAAGTTTATAGTCATTTTTCACGGCTTTCCGCAAGGAACGCAATGGTGAGATTGGATTCACCTTTTGAGTTGTAGATTTCTAGTCCACCCATGGAGCAGCTACATGGAGGAATCTAGGGAGAATCTAAAAGATTCCTTTTTTCCCTATATTTTCATTTCATCAAAATTCAACAAATGGATAGTCATTTTTTCACTATTCGACGTCACAAAGCTGGCGGTATATTCATATTTTTCATATGAGATTTATATTTTTCAGCCATTTTTTTAAGTGAAGTTGCAGGTGTCAGTTTTTAGCGAGTGAGTGGTCGATTTCACACCTTTCGAGGCCACGATGGTGATGGTGATTTCAGATCTTATAGTAGCAGCAACCATTCTTCATTCATCTTCAGCATGAGGATATGATGAGTTTATTTCATGTACTTCTTTGTTCCCAAGATGCTTAGTGTTATAGAGATCCCTATTGATGTATGAGTCGTGGGATCTTGTCTTGTTTTTTTATTGATGTACTTTCTGTCATAGACTTGTATTATGTTTGAGATCCCTTGATGCCATATTGGCGAGATACTCATGTATGTTTTTGAGATCCCTTTTATGCCATGTTGGAGGGATACTCCAAGTCACACGTATGTCATTGAGATCCCTTGTTTTCCATGTCGGCGGGATACTCATAGTCTTTACGTGTGAGCTATTTTCATACTAATAGGATTCCTTTTTATGCATGAGAGTTCCATAGTGGAACATCTCGTAGAGAGGTCTAGCCACTCCTGTGTGAGGGAATTTTCCTTGTATGTCATAGAAACACATCCATATACATATTCTTCTTACAGCACTTAATGCAGCAGCCTAAACCATCTTGACACCTAGGCCCGGAGATGTAGTCCCTCCTAGATGAACTCCGTTATCAAACGACGTTTTCTTACGATTGTTGATATTGACATGTTATGTTCCTCTTCTTTACAACAGGCAGTTGTTCATTTATATTCATTAATGCTTTAATTAATGTAATTCTAATTTATCAGCTGAATTAAAAGGTCTTGGTTAAGTGTATCAAGAATTTACCCCGAATCAAGTGGTATCAGAGCAGGTCTCCTTGTTGATTGGATTGCAGGTGTGAACTATTGAATGTTCACTGAGTTGAGCCATGGAGAATGTCAAGGACATGTACGAGACCATGCTCAGGGTGTCCGAGAAAGCAGACATGTTGTACGAGGCTTATGAAAAACAAGTAGCAGAGAACGATGAATTGAAGACACTCCTACAGGAAGAAAAGGAGGACAAACATTGATTGCAGCTTCAGTTGCAAGCCACGATAGAGGCATGGGAAGAATTGAAGCGCAACAATGAAATTCTTCAAGAAAATCATGATGCATTGAAGGAATTCCTACAAGAAGGGAAGGAGGAGAAGCAACAGTTGCAGCTTCAACTACAAGCCGTGACAGAGGCCTTATAGGGAGAGAAGCGCAATGAAGGCTTAGAGAAGCCTTCTTCACTTGTTTCGCAATCGACAGCTAAGGTAAACAATGGTGATTTTTCTTCAGTTTCTTCACATGATATCATTTCAGTTGGAAGTATGGAGATACCCATTTCAGGAAACGGCATGAGACTCCTCACCAAGATGGGGTACAGAGGAGGAGGACTTGGATTTCGTGTCTAAGGCATAATCGAACCATTGGAGGTTGTCCAAAGACCTCGTTATGCAGGTTTGGGGTACATTGAAGAAGGATGTTCGAAGGACATCAAGGGAAAACAGATATTGATGAACTCTCGAGGGAAGAGAAATGATAGGGACACTTTTCCATCGTCCCATGGCAACGCATGTTGCACTGAAAGAGCTGAGGTGAGCTCCCATCACCATGATCGCGCCAGAGACCACCAGAGAAGGTATAATAAGTCTCATTATTCCAGTGTGCATTATGATTATAAAAATGTTGATAACCATGGTCGTAAATCATTCCCTCGCAAAGCATATAATTGTTTTGGTTTAAATAACCATGTGATTTCTAAGTGTTGGAAAAGGATGGCAGCAGAAGGGAGGATAAGGCGTGGGAAGCCTCTCCACAGTAGTAAAAGAAATCGGTTAAGCAGGTTTGGAGGAAAAATACCTTTTTCACTCATTGCGACCGAAGTGGACACCAAAGAGCCACATGCTAGAGACTCCATCTAGAGCAGTGCCTTAAAGACAAAGCGCCCGTGCATACACCAGTCGAAAGAGCTGATCGACAAGAAAGTTTGCCACAGGGAAATGATCCACTCACTTTGATAAGTGAGCAATGGTTCTTCTAGATTATTTTTTTTCTAGATATGTTAGCTTGTAATGGTCGTGTTTGTAAATCATTTGTCTCACTTTTAATTTTGAAAGTGATGATTTGTTTTCCATCACTTGTTTAAGCAACAAGGATATTTTTTTTTTTTGGCCTTGTTTTATAAGTTGCGTGTTGCATTTCTTTCATGTAAAAGTGATGAGGTGTTTTCCATCACTTCGAAATGCGACGATTATGTTGTTGGCCTTGTTTTATGAGTCGTGTGATGCATTTCTTTCATGTAAAAGTGATGAGGTGTTTTCCATCACTTCGAAATGAGACGATGACGTCTTGTCTTGTAATGATAGTTGGGGTATGATTCCCTTTTCATGTAAACTTGACCACTAAATACATCTTATAAACTCATGGCAAGTTTTGGAATATTTGGGTCATAGATTGGTCAATTTCATCAGGTATTTGCAGGATATTGTACTACAGGTTTGCAGGGGATACAGGTGTCATTTCATCGCTCAAGGCTCCGAAGGACAAAGGTGAAGGAGAAGGAAGGGTGACTTTTTCAGGATGCTTGTGGTGCAGACATAGTACACAACAGTGTAGATTCTTTTGATGCTTTTGGAGGACCAAAAGCTCCTTAGTGGGGAGGATTGATCCAGGTGGCTCTAGAGACACACACAGGACAAAGAGGGATCAAAAATAAAAGTGTTTGGATTCTTCTCGAACCAAGTTCAGGTTGTAGATCTTGTCGTCATGATCACAACGATGTGAACGGTTCATCAAACCGAGCTCATATGTGAAAGTTAGGAGTGGTCAAAGTTTTGGTTTGATTTGGATGACTGGAAAGCCTTAAACAAGACACAATTTGGACGAAACCCGACCACCATATTCCGGCAAGTTCAGACCAAATTCCAGGCGAAATTATGGCTTCTTTAATTTGACTCCTTCGATCAATTTTTGAAAATTCCAAAACAACCATCTTATTTTAAAATAAGAAAAAAATCAAAATATATTAGTTTGGATTCATGCCACCGCCCTCCCAAAAACCCAAACCATATATAAAATGGCATATATGTATTATAATACATATATTATTTTGAAGTTGGTGAGAGTCGAACCTGCGGCCGGCCCTGCCCACGCAGCAACCCCGCATCTTACCAACTACACTCCACGGCAGCCCCCCATGCAAACCGAACCAACCAAATTCATAAAAATTGTAGTGGGCTGGTCGCCGATCAACCTCTCCACCCAAAACAAACCTCCTTATATTGCATTCGAACCAGCGAAAACGGTGGGGCAGGCCGCCCAACGCGGGCCCTATCCCCCAACACGTACCACTTGCTACCAATGGTGGGACTTTAAAAAAAATATGCAACCGGATTTTTGAAATGAAAAAAAGGACAACGCAGTTTTAAAAAAAAATACAAGCCAGAAAAGGTGGGGTCGATGGGGCTGGAACCCCGACCTCTGCCAAGTTAGCTCTGCCCTTGGCTAATAGCCCAACGAATTTTCTTGGGAAAGTCTGCCCCTTTTTTTTACTTAAACCCATCATTTGCATAGTGTGCCCGGGGGAGACCAGAGTAGGAGCGCGCACGTGGATCGAGGAAAATTTGCAGGTGGAACCATGAGTGTGGAGCAGTAATTATGTAGGCAGAACCATGAACCTTGAAATTTTCCTGGGAGGCAAATTTTCTCCATGTCGGAATATAGTCAAGTTTACAGTCATTTTTCACGGTTTTCTGCAGGGAACACAATGGCAAGATCAGATTTGCCTTTTGAGTTGCAGATTTCTAGTCCACCCATGGAGCAGCTACGTGGAGGAATCTAGGGGGGATCTAAAAGATTCATTTTTGCCCCAGATTTTCATTTCATCATAATTCAGCAAATGGATAGTCTTTTTTGCACTATTTTACGTCACAAAGTTGATGGTATATTTAGACTTCTCATCTAAGATTTATATTTTTTGGTCACTTTTTTAATTGAAGTTGCAGGTGTCAGTTTTCAACGAGTGAGTGGTAGATTTCACACCTTTCAATGCCACGATGGTGATGGTGATTTCAGATCTAGCAGCAGCAGCAACCATTCTTCATTCATCTTCAACATGAGGTATATGATGAGTTGATTTCATGTACTTCTTTGTTCCCAAGATGCTTAGTGCTATAGAGATCCCTGTTGATGTATGAGTCGTGGGAGATTGTCTTTTTTTGTTATTGATGTACTTTCTATCATGGACTTGTATTCTGTTTGAGATCATTTGAATCCATATTGGCAGGATACTCATGTATGTTGTTGAGATCCCTTTATGCCATGTTGGAGGGATACTCTATGTCACACATGTGTCATTGAGATCCCTTGTTTTCCATGTCGGTGGGATACTCACAGTCTTTATGTGTGAGCTATTGTCATACTCATAGGAGTCCTTTTTATGCATGAGATTTTTGCAGTGGAACATCTTGTAGAGAGGTCTAGCCACTCCTACGTGAGGTAATTTTCCTTGTATGTCAGAGAAACACATCCATGTACATATTATTCTTACATCACTTAATGCGGTGACTTACACCATCTTGACACTGAGGCCTGGAGATGTAGTCCCTCCTGGATGAACTCTGTTATCAAACGATGTGTTCTTATGATTGATGATCTTGAAATGTTATGTTCCTCTTCTTTATAGCAGGAAGTTGTTCATTTATTTTCATTAACGATTTAATTAATGCAATTCTAATTTATCAACTGAAGTAAAAGGTCTTGGTTAAGGGTATCAAGTATTTAACTCAGATCATCTGCAATAATTCTTAGCCAAGCGTCTCTGGATATCATTGTCTTTCTTTGCTTTCTCTAGGAGCTTCTCAAGACGATTGTTGACTCTTTCAATCCAATGTTCCATGTTCTCATTGATCAATATGGAAAATTTCTCATTAAGGGTGAGCTCCTCTACCAGTTCAGCTTCTTTCTATCTCTCTATCTCCAATGCTTTATTCAAGCCTTTGGCTCTTGGCCTCTTCCTTAACACTTGTTCTTCTTGTTCATCTAGATCAAAATATTTCTCATATGCTTCATCAAGAAAGGTCTTTGCCTTTGTCTCTTCTCTTTTGGCCTTGAGAAGTTCTACCTCCATGATCAGATGTTTGGTCTTGAGTTGTTGTTTTTCCTACTCAAGAAATGAAATGAAAAACTTAGATCTATCCAAGTTAGTTTTCAGCTCTCTGAATTAGGCCTATTTCTTATTAATATTGAGGCCTCATGATCATCTTGTTGATCCAAGTCAACTAGATCAAACTTTGTTTCCTCCTCATGAGTGTCTTCATCCTCTTGCATGAATTCCTCATGAACAAATTCCTCTTTTTTCTTTTTCTTTCCCTTTTTTACCTAATTTTTTGATGAAGAAGGCAAGGTCCCTTCCACAATATGTGGAGAAAACACCTGCTTAGGCCCTCTTTGATAAGTTTTGTCCAATGTGTCTTTTTCATCCTCTTTGGTATTTTTAGGCTTGTTGACCACAACTCTGTTGGATGACCCAATTTGGCTCTGAAACACTAATGATGGTGATGAGATGGGTCCAATAGGTTGATTTGATGGAGGAATAGGTGCAGTGGGCTGAGGTGGAGGAGGCATAGTTTCAACATTCTGAGCTTGTGGAGTAGTGAAGACATCATTGGCAATGAAAGTGTCCCATGAAATGTTCAGCTAATTTAGATGACGAAGGAAAATTATCTTGATCAGAGAGTGGTGGAAGAGGCTATTCATTTACTGATCATACTCTCTCTTCTATACTATGTAGGTCATTTTATCAATGCTTCTAAACAAGTAGTATGGGATGTTGAGAAATTTCACTCTTGTGATGTGCATGAGCAATCCGATATGATATGTGTAGAGTCTGGAGAATCTGCCTTAACAAGAGAAGTATTTCATGATGATTTTCATCATGGGAGCATAGCTATCAAGAAGGTAATTGAAAGGGAAAACTCTCTTTCCTTCATTTTTGTATCAAGTCTTGAGGAATGGTTCATAATTTTGGTCATCTAGATCTTTGGCGTTGAACCATTTCTCACCCACATTGGGTATCCCTGTGGCAGCAACAATGATTGTCGTGGAGATGGTGAAGGTCACACTTGCAAGGGTCACTTGATTGTCTTGAAGGTTTGAGATGAAAACTCTAGTCAAAACAGGGTGATGTTGAACTCTTTGGACCATTTCACAGAAATCAAAGCAGCCAACATGTTTGAAGCAAGTGACTTCCATGGGTGAGGCCATCAACTCTCTAGTGTTAGTTGGCTTAAGCCTCAAAATCCTCCCTCCCTTGTGAGGTCTCCTTTCTTCTCTGTCCTCCTCCATGAAATATATATATTCCTCCTCCATGATGCTTGTTTTGGTTATGAAAACCCTAGGGAAGGGAAAGGGAAGTGGGAAATAGGTTTAGGGAGTGGGGATGGGTGTAGGAAAAATTAGGGAAGTAGGGAAGGGGGTTAGGGAACTTAGGGGAGTGATAGAGGATCAAAATACTTAGGGAAATGGGATTTAGAAATTTATTACAGGTATAGGGAGGTTAACTTACCTTTTTACAACTGAAGGAACCCTGAATTGATGATTAGAAAAACTTGCAAGAGGTTTTGGGCGTTTTGAGAAAAGTTGGGCAAGAGTGCAACGCTGGTCTACCAGGAGCGCAATGCCTTTGCAAGGAGCGCAGTGCCACCCAAAAACTTTTTTTCCTCCTTACAAATTTGGTTTTTGAGTTGAGGGAGTGAGAGCTTGATGGCTTAGACAGAAAATGAGTGCCTCTTTGATCTTTTGATGGGATTTATACTTGATGGGTTGGATGAATTAGCTCTTGGGACCCACTTTTCCTTCTCACATTCACTTTAAGCATTTGAACCTTTACCTTTCACTTTGACTTAGATTTTTTGAATTTGGTCATTTGATGGATTTGAGAACACTAGGATTTTGGAAACTTTGATCGTCTTGGCATGTGGAACTATGAGTTGGCAGCTATTTGGAACCATGAACTTATTACATATTTGAGAAAACATAAAATTACAATGGAATAAAAATTAAATTACATGTCAAATTTACATAGTAAAGTGAGTTTATTTGTCACCCTCTTACTTGATAGTCTGTTATGCATGCAGATGGTAGTTTGATGGACCTTGAAAACCCTAACTGAGTGAACTTCTTGGTGAAATGACTTAAAAGGTGATAAAAACTCATGAATGATGAACACTCAACATACTGATGAAATGAGCCAACAAGTGATGATTTTTTTTTTTGAAAAGAGTGAAACTTGATTTAAATCTGCACCAAGTGACCAAATTTTTGCATGACCTAGTGGAATGACAAAAATTTCAAAATGGGACCCCTAACATGAAATGGAAGAGTTAATTTGATCACTAGTGGAAGGATGTAAACACTGACACTAACATTGGCTCCAGTTGGGGATGGTAGCTCCTTGGAGGTGCCAAGAACATCGTAAACCAAGTGCCTATCCATTGGGCATGGAGTCAAAAGCTAAAGACTAACTAAAAACTAAAAAATTAAACTGATTTGTAACAAACCCAAACTAACTGAAAATTGACTCAAAATTGTACTGACTGAAATAAAAACTTACAAAACTTATTGATGGCAGCATATCACCGAGACTTGAGGGCTTCAAATCCTGATGACAACCACCTTACTATTGAAGACATATGTACAATCATCTGAAGTGATCCTTATAGTGTAGCCAATCCAGCATATGGCCACTTACTTGAATTATGCTCTCACTTTCCTCGAGAAGGTAGAAAAAAAAGAAAAAGAAAAAGAAAAAAACTAGATTGCTCCAAATTTCCACTGAATATGTGCTTCTGGTCCATGAAAACAAGAGAATACATATTCTCTGCTAACTGTAGAAAATCAGTAAAAGGATATTCAAAAATCTGAAATTTTACCTTGTCTTGAGATCCAGCAAAAATACAAGTACTCCTTCATTTTGATCTGAAAGAATACTTGGTTTTTTATCCATAGGAAGGCACAGAGAAGTATGAATTTCTACTATCTGAGTGTTGGTTGCAAATTCCTAGAGCACGAGAAATTCTGACTCTATCTCTTGCACGTTGTCTCTCTTAGGCTCATACTCCTCAAATTCATATTCTAAATCATCCTTGAATAGAAAACATTCTTCAAGATTTTCAAACATGACTACCCTATCCTCTTCATGAAAGACAACAATCTTTGTTAGTTGATCTCCTTGCAGGAAACTAAGTATAGTTTCATCAGTTTCATGATTGTCATCATTTAAACTCATATTTTCATTTTCAATGATGGAAGAAGTTTTACTAACACATTCTGGACTATATTAACACTACAAACCTGCATTAGATTGGGTTGTAACATAAATTTTTTGGATCTGATCTATCTCATCTTCAGACAGAGGAGAAACATAAGTTTTATTGCAGTTAACATTGGCTTGATTATTTTCATTTTCAAGATCAAGAATAGGCATTTCTCTTTCTTGGTCTCGGTCTTTTTCATCCAAGGAGGAAGCTATTGATTCTTGCTGGGAGGAAAAATCATATAGGGCTTCTATGATCTCATCATCTAGTCACTTTTCATCCCCATACAAATTTTCAAGAAACTCAATGAAATTATTAGAGATCTCACAAGAACTATCAATCATCGACAAGGAATAATTAGAGCTTTGATAACGTTGAAAGAAAACTAAATGAAAATCCATAAAAGAATATAAACTAGCAGATGGTAGACTCTCATACCATGATTTTGCTTTTTCCTCCAAGGTAGCCATAAACATCTTCATCAGAAAATCTTCAGGAAACTCAATCTTTAGTCTGTGAATATGCAAATGAAATTTTACCAAATGCAAACTAGCATCTTCACCGTCCTAACCCTTAAACTTTGACAGTACTGATTGCCAATCTATACAAGGAATATGGTTGGGAAAAACAAGAATATGAGCTTGATTGATAGGAGCATACCTTCGAGAAATCGAATCCATTTTGACAACAGTGAGTTCACCAAGAATATCTTCAAACTATCGGTTCTTGAAAAGTGGAGTCGCCGTGAAAATTCTGAACCTTTGGATTCTTCGACACTAGAGTCACCAGGTGAATGATTCAGCCTTCATATGCATCTAATCGTTGTCCACCATATGAAACCAGATCAAAAATTTGATGATTATCGTCCTGGGGAAGATCTGTCACTTTCTTCCCCAATATGGTCGCCAAGATGTTAACACTCCACGTGATCTCCGAGGTTGAGAAGAGACCAGCAAAGGTAACCACAGACCAATCTCTTGCCAATTAGCTATCCCTACTAGGAAGGAGAGGGCTCTCTCCAAGGGATCACAACCAAGAGGGCTGGATCAATTAGGTTTTAGGCTAGGTATAGTAGCACAGGGGTTTTGATTGGTTGATTTGGGTGTTGGATGAGTGAATTAGGTCAAAGAGGAAATTAGGTCAGGGAAAAAGGACCAGCAATTGCAGACATCTACTGGGGCAAGGTAGGTAAGTACTTTAACACTTTAAGGAGGTTTGATGGAATGGATTAGACTGGTGAGGTGCTAAAAAGAGCATGACATACATGAATTATTTTTAAACTGAAGAAATGAAACACAAGTATGATGATTCTCCCAAAACAGATTATTAAACATGAATTGTGCTTATCTCACTTAAGAATCAACACATTATAGAAGTGGCATGATCATGGAAAGTAAAAAACATTCATACACATGTAAACAGAAGGAGAAACTATGTCAAAATACAATACCACAATAATCCCACCAAAATAGTTGCAACTCTGTCAATAAATTCCTACCAAAATTCTGATACAATAGAGTTATATGATCAATACAACAGCATCCAAACTCTCAAATGAGTGAAGAGGTGAAATATATATGCAAGAAACAACTTCTGCCAACCTCAGGGGTCGAATCCCTGAGTTGAGGAGCGCGAATCCCTGAGTTGAGGAGCTGATCCACAAAAGGCTGAACTGAAAACCCAAAGGCTAGGGAGGTCAAACAAACTCTCCCCTAGTTTTGGTGAAACTGATTCATTCATCTGTGAAAACACTTTTACCTAATGTATTTAACCTCTATTAACTCAAAAATATATTAATTACATTTACATCCATCGTTTAAATTAGTAAAATTCACATTTTCCATCGTCAAACTCAGAAAACTAGGAAAAAATCAGAAAAATCAGACAACTGTCAGGAGCGCGGCGCCAATGTCAAGAGCAAAGCGCTAAATTCAAATTGAATTTTGAGGGGGTTTCCGATGTCCAAATTGAGCTCAGGATATCTCATTAGAAATCATGTCTTGTCTAGTTTCCAAAAATGTACTTAGTTTCAAAAAATGATGAGCTTTAGCCCTCCAAAAGTTGAATATCCCAAGACTAGTCA
This sequence comes from Pinus albicaulis, assembly GCA_034641835.2. Classification (NCBI taxonomy): domain Eukaryota; kingdom Viridiplantae; phylum Streptophyta; class Pinopsida; order Pinales; family Pinaceae; genus Pinus; species Pinus albicaulis. Next base: position 638,170,771 of record CM076570.1, read on the forward strand.
GAAGCACAGCGCCTGCCTACAAATGAGGTCAGAAGTGTCATTTTTGAGGTTTTTTTGGCCATTTCTCCTTGCCATATTGTCCAAATTGCATGTGCAAAGTGAAAAAATTGCATTTTTACTACCTTCTGAATCCAATGGTGGTCTTATTTTTTCATTTTGAGGCCCCTAGAAGAAGTGCAGCACCTAGGGCGTTGTGCTCCTGATAGTCAAATTGTGCTGAAGACTATCATAAGTTTGCACAAAAACTCTTCAAAATTGGTGTGGGGAATTTTGATGAAGTATGATAAGCAAACAAAGTGGCCTCAGCAATGATGTCAAGTTTCCTATTCTCCTCTTGGGTGATTATGGTTTCTAGATTTACCTTCACCTTTTGGAGTTTTGACCTTGCTATTTGATTCGTTTGGCAATAATGCCTATCCATGCGTCTCTGGATATCATTTTCTTTATTTTCTTTCTCCAGGAGATTCCCAAGATAATTTTTGAATTTTTCAAGCCAATTTTCCTATTCTCATTGATCAATATGGGAAATTTCTCATTAAGGGTGAGCTCCTCTGCTAGTTCATCTTCTTTCTATCTCTCTAGCTCTAATGCTTTCTTTGGGCCTTTGGTTCCTGGCCTCTTCCTTGAAACTTGTCCTTCTTGTTCATCTAGATCACCATATTTCTCATATGCTTCATCAAGTAAGGTCTTAGCCTTTGTCTCTTCTCTTTTTTCCTTAAGAATTTCTACCTCCATGATCAGTTGTTTGGTCTTGAGTTATTGGTTTTCCTGCTCAAGAAATGAAATGGAAAATTTATATCTATCCTAGTTAGTTTTCAGCTCTCTTATTTGGGCCTCTTTCTCTTTGATGATCAAGCTTGAGGCCTCATGATCATCTTGTTGATCCAAGTCAACTAGATCAAACTCTGTTCAACAACTCCTACATCTAAGAATAGTTCAGGAGTAACAAAAACTGAAATATGAAATATACTGGAGCATTGTAACAACCTGAATTTAATATACAAGTAATTACATCAATTTATGTGATTAATAATCAACACAAAACTCCCGTCTGTGGGAAGATACTCAAGGAATCAAAAACGCTCTGTGCGCTTGACCTAGGCCACACGCTGCATCGTGCTCCTTCGCTTGAGGACGCAGGCCTGTCATGGCCCCTTTGCATGCTATATCGGAGGGGGCCAATGCTCAATCAGCCTTTTTGGCTATGGTTAAATATTTTCCACTCCAACCCCCTTGACCGACTCTTTCAAAGTTTGTCAAGAAATTAGATGGTCTGTAAGAGTTCGTTCTGCCTCCAACTCTACCGCGAATGGCTGCACTCTCGCTTGCTGAACGGGGCCTCATCAGGCAATTCACTGGCTTATGGCCATCCCCAAAAACATTTCAACAATGGATCGAGAGAAACTGGGCGGACAAAGTAAGTGGTAAAATTTCCATACGTTTCTGTGGGAAAGGACATTATACATTTCATTTTGAGTCAAGAGAAGACAAGGACTTAATCTTCAGAAATGGACCATATTTTATGGACTCTAGAGGACTATATCTGAAAAAATGGACTCCAGACTTCGATCCCGAGCTGGATGTCCCTAGTGTTGTCCTGGTCTGGGTCCGGCTTCCGCATCTCCCGCTCCACTATTGGGGAGATGATTCGGTTCGATCCATTGGCAATGTTGTTGGGAAGTACATTGATCGGAGCGAGCCCAAGGACAATATGCAAGCCTGTGCACGTATATGTGCTGAAGTTGATCTCTTCAAGGGTCTTCCAGAGGCAATCAAGCTAAAGGTGGATGATTGGACACACATTTAGCAACTGGACTACAAACAAATCCCATTTAAATGCAAGGTATGTCACGAGTACGACCATTTTTCCAATCGCTACTCTAAAATTGTTAATGATGAAAATGCTCAATCTGAGGAACAATGGGAAACTGTCAAGAGATAAAAGACTGATGCCACCCTGAAAGCAAACTCTGAAGCTCCTCCCAAGTCAAACCCTGATTCTGCTCCCCCCAAATCCAATCCTTCCTCCTCTTCGGCTCCTCCGCCCCCCCCTACCAAGACAACCTTAGAGTCATCAAATCCCTTTTCCTCCATATCCCTCGATGAAGATCCCCCCATCCCTCTCCCTCCATCACAGGATGACTCTCTCGCTCCCACTCCCCCTTCAATCCCTTCTCCTTCATTCTCCCAAGATCCTCCTTCCTCAAGATCAACCAGGAGCTCTTCTAAAGAGCACGATGCTAATCTAGACGCACACCAAAAACAAGGACCAGGCAGGAGATCCACCAAACAGCAGAGAGAAGAAAATGCTCAAAAAGATATTACCATGGGCACCCAAAACCCCATAGAAACTTACATTTTGGGGCAAAACAACAAGGAAGCGGCACACAAAGATCAGGGAAGGCGAGAAGCTCTCCATACTCCTCTCACTCAATGATGAAAGCCCTATCCTGGAATAGCAGGGGACTAGGGCACCCCTCTAAAATCACTGCTCTAAATGATCTAGTAGCTCATGAAAAACCAGGAATACTAATGTTACAAGAAACAAAGCAAGGATACCAAGAAATGAAAGGGATTATTGATCGACTCAAGCAATATGAGGGTTGCATCTATGAGTCAAGGGGAGCTTCAGGGGGAATTGCTTCCCTTTGGAACCACAATTCTTGGAAACACACAACTGATACAATCAGCCAGTATTGGATTAAATTCATTCTAGAGAGCCTAACAAATAGCCAAAAAAATGTCATTTACAATATTTATGCTCCAAATCACTAGAGGGATAAAGCGCAGTGTTGGAACTCTCTCAAAACTGACATAGATGAAGAAGAAAGCATCAATATCATTCTCGAAGGAGATCTCAATCTCATACTCCACTCCAACGAGAAGAGGGGGGGTTGTTTTACACATGACCCCTGCAGAAAGCAGTTGGAAGCTATCATGCAGGAACACGATCTCATAGATGTTGCCCCAAAAAAATGCAGGTTCACCTGGAATAATCACAGGTTGGGCAAAGACAATATTATGGAGCGGCTAGATAGGATTTTGGTGAACGTCTCCCTTCTCTCTTCCTACTCCACAGCATATGCTATTGTTCTCCCCTTCTCAGCATCCGATCATTACCCCACAGCACTTGTTCTCGAAGCTCACTGCTCTCTAGGCCCCGTTTCGTTTAAGTATAGCCTGCTATGGAGCAACACTCCCATTGTTGATTAGATTGTTAAATCCACATGGTGCCAGAACATTGAAGGATCATCGGGTTTCATATGGGAAAACAAACTGAAAAGGACCAAAAGCGCCTTGAAAGATTGGGCAAGAAATCGCTATAAGGAACCAAAGAAAGTTAAAGTATAAATTAAAAGCAAACTAGAGCAGATTCACAATACGATAGAGGAACATGGGCTATCTCAAGAATCCAAAGCTCAAGAATGCGACCTTTACTTCCAGCGATATCGTGCCAATATAATGGAGGAGCAGAAATGGAGAATAAAATCTTGCCAACTTTGGCTGCAAGGAGGAGACAAAAACTCCGGCTTCTTCCATAAGCAGACCACAGTCAGGAAAATCAGGAACAATGTCACCTCCATCACTGATGACGAAGGCCATCTTCAAACTTCCCAAGATGCTATTAAAAAAGCTGCCTCAAAAAATTACAGCGCTCTCTTAACTGAGACAAAAGAAGCTGAAGATTATTCAAATCTGCTTCAATATCTTCCCACGGAAATCTGTGAGGAAATTAATGCAAATCTCACCAAGGAAATTGAAGAAGAAGAAATACAAAGAGCCATTTGGGCACTCCAGCCAGACAAGGCCCCTAGCCCAGATGGCTTCCCCATCTGCTTCTATAGATCTTACTGGGGACTATCAAAAAATACCTTATCAAAATGATAAAATGGGCCCAACGCAAGAGCAAAATCGAAGGCTTCACCAACGCCACCCACCTTTCCCTTCTCCCTAAAGAGAACCGACCCTCATCATTCTCCCACTTTCGGCCCATTTCACTCTACAACTCCTCATACAAAATCTTGACCAAAATCATAGCCACCCGCCTCAAACCTATCCTCCCCTCCTTCATCTCTGAGAATCAAGGAGGCTTCTTGGCCAATAGACAAATTTCTGATTCCATTCTGCTTGTGCAAGAGGCTATTCACTCCAACCAAACTAGAAAAGAAAAAGGTTTCATTTTAAAACTGGATTTAGCCAACGCCTTCGACTAAGTCAGACACTCTTTCCTCTTTGTTGTTCAGAAGAAAATGGGATTTTCCTCGCCTTTTATTGACCTTTTCCAAGCATGCATCTCTGGCCCTTGGATCTCCCCTCTCATCAATGGTAGACCAGGGCCATCCTTCCAATCTTCTCGAGGATTAATACAACACTGTCCCCTTTCCCCCTACCTTTTCATTTTAATGGTTGAATCCTTCAGTAAGGCCTTAGACTACAAACGTCGCACCGGTCTTATCACTGGCATTAAATTTGGGAATGGAGTCAAAAACATAAACCATTCTCAATTTGTTGATGACACTTTGTTAATGGAAGGAGCCTCCAACATTATAGCTCATCGTTTCAAAACCCTCTTAAACAAATATATGAGTTACTTCGGAGGCATGATTAATTATCTTAAGAGCTGCATTTAAGGTTAGAATGCAACCGCTCAAACTCTTCAAAGCATTGCCAGCATATTCGGGGTTTCTTGCAAGTTAGACTGGGGGCACTTCTTTTATCTGGGCATGCCAGTGAGTGTTGGATCTTTGAAAGCTGAAGTGTGGGACACCATCATCGACAAAATGAAAAGGAAAGTGCAGTAATGGGGCTCCTTTTGGCTTAATCCAGCAGGGTGCCTAATCCTTCTGAAATCAGGTCTCTCCTCATTGCCCTTGTATCAATTTACACTTCTGCAAGCACCAGCAAGCTTTCATCACAAAGTGGAAGCCATCCTCCGTCACTTTCTTTGGCAAGGGGGGAAAACTGAAAGAAAGAAATACAACCTCATAAATTGGAAACAGGTTATTCAACCTCAGGAACATGGAGGGTTGGGGATCAGATCACCAAAGTTCTTAAACCTGGCCTTTGGTGGCAAGATAGTCTAGAGACTCATCAACAGAGAATCTGCTTAGTGGAAAAGGTGTTGGAAGCCAAATATCTGAATACTCCAAGGCAGCTTCTCTTAGATCATGTTATACCTTTTAGAGCTTGCACCAAAATCTGGGGGTTGTGTATAAAAGAAATTCCCATCATTGCCCCAAACATTTCTAAGGTGCCCAAGGGAGGCAACAGCATTAGAATAGGGGCTGATAAAATAATGGGCCAGCAACCTATCAACAGTAGGCCTGGAACCCAACAGATTCTATCCTTCCTTTTCAACAAGGGGATCCATAATCTAGGCAAGATTTCCAAATGGGACATTCACTCACAGCTTTGGACAGGATGGCATTTCCCAAAAATACCTATTGAGCTACAAGAAAGCCTGGATAATCTACAAACTCATCTCTATGGCATCGCCCCCACCAAACAAAATAGTGATTATTGTTTTCGTTGGGACCCCTCAGGCTCCAACTATACAGTCAAAGTTGCCTACCATCATATCTGTAATAGTGATCGCCCCATGACCATATGGACTCAATGGAAAATTGCTTGGAAATCAGAGACTCTTCCAAAAATCAGATTCTTCATATGGGTTCTTCTAAAAGGGAAAGTCATCACTTATGATAATCTGAAAAAACGTGGTATTCTTGGCCCATCATGCTGCCCAAAATGTCAAGCAGCTGAGGAAACTATCCAGCGTCTATTCATAAATTTCCCTTTCGCCACTGCATGTTGGAAATAATCTTTTCTGAAGGACCAACTCCTCTGGGGTTCCCACAGCTCCATTACCGAAATCTTGCAATTATGGAAGAGGAATTATCCCTGGCAACGCAAGAAGAACAATGTTGCTAGAAGAGTTTGGAATGATTTTCCTTACTCTATGCTGTGGAGCATATGGCTAGCATGAAATCATGCAATCTTCAAAGATAAAAAAATCGACATCAAGAAGCTATACAACAAGGCAAGAGGCCTTACTCTAGAAAAAATAGTTGTCAAATGTCAAAGGGACATTGACACTGCTGGTCTCTATGTAGAAGAACGAAATTACATAGGGTGTCTGTTCGATCAAAGCAACAGTGGCCAAAACATTGGCCAAATTATAAGTGACAACAGCAGTCACCACAACTCTAGTCACAGTTGGAAAATCAGAATGAAGGATAAGGAATTTTTACTCTGGCTAAGAAACTATAACACACATTATCTCTTCTTTGATGGAGCCTCCAAGTCTAATCCTGGTATGGCTGGGGCTGGCGGAATTATCTGCAACTCCAACGGAGATATCATCTATGCTTATGAATGGGGATTAGGTCCCCTCTCCAATAATAGAGTTGAAGCCCTCGCTCTCTACCAAGGACTCATTCAGCTCCATACTCTCGGCATTTGCACAGCAATAGTCATTAGAGACTCGGCCATCATCATTAGCTTAATGGTCTACAACCAGACAGCATCAAATTTGACACTTCAGCAAACAATAAGTCGGTGTCATGCGCTCACCCAGTAAATGCAAGAAATCTGATTCATTCACGTCCTTCGCTCCCTCAAAAAGGAGATTGATACACGCGCAAGTAGAGCCTGCTCCAAATCTATAGGTAGTCTCAGATGTAACGCCCTTGAATCCCTCTGCTTCCTGCCATGAATAGAATTAATCCTCTCATTAGATTGCCTGCAGAGGTATTCAATGCAATCATGCCCAAGAGTCCGACAACATCCTGGAATATATTTTTGGAAATAATGCACCCAGCACAACAAATGTAAGAATTGCAGGTCCTAAAGGCAATCCATTGCCCGCCTAATCAGTCATAAAAACTTTGTTTAAGCATGCTTTGTAAATGTAGTTTTTTACTATCTCAGTTTGTCCGAATTTACACTAGATTAGCCTTCTCAATAGTTAAGCACAATCGAAGCAAAAGGGAATTTGGTCTTGTTGATGTTCCCCCCTGTCTTGCTTCTCATGTATACTACCATGTAACAATGGAGCTCAATTTCCCCAATCTTTTTTGAATACAAACAGCATCCAATTATGTAAAAAATAATAATAATAATCAACACACAACTATTCAACTAATTAACATATAATTTTCAAAAAACATGAGTAGAGACGACTTACATGTATTGACGATATTCCTTATGTTTTTGGATTTGAATGCTCTTTGAATTCTACTAACCGCAAAAAAAATTTGCAGACGAATCTCCACCCAACTGTAGGCTCAACTGCATGTAACCTTTCTACAATTGGCCACCCTTGAGCCCTCAATCAATGTACTAATGCTAGGAAATTCTTTCTCTCACGACGCTTTTCTCTCAAGAGAATAGATGAAGGAATGATGAATATCATCTTCCTCATCATCCATTAAATAGACCAAAAAATGGAAAGGGGTCCGCATGCGCACATTCCATGTGTGAACATGAAACTTTTATTTATTATTTTAAGTTTTACTTAATTTAATATTTCTCTTAATTTAACACTTTCTTATTTTATTCATTTTTACCTTTTATTAACTTTACTTATTTTTACTATATATATATATATATATATATAGAGAGAGAGAGAGAGAGAGAGAGAGAACTCCAGTATTATTATTTACTATTTTATTTATTTATTATTTTTATATTCTCTTCATTATTTAATATATATTTACTATTATTATATTTTCTTTAATTTTTACTATTTATTTACCATTATTATTTTTTCTTTATTGTTTCTCATTTATTTACTTATATTTTAATATTTTATTATATTATATTATTTATTATTATTATTATTAGGGGACATTACAAGGATATGAAAATTGATTTATCGAATTCATTATCTATGTGTCTATATGTTTTGTAGACAAAGAGAAAACAAGAAGATAATGAAAAGACTAGCTATATTATGTCCTTGATGCACCAAGAAACATCCTAGGAATGAGTGTCTATTAGTTGTAGTAGAAGTCTACAATATCTGTTCTGAAAATCATATTGTTAATAATTGTCCACAACTTCTAGGGTTGAAAGCAGTTTATCAGATAGCTAGTCAACATGTTGAGAAAATTGATTTTGTTTATCAAATATGATTTGGATAGTTTTGGCCATTATTTCTTGGAGGAAATCAAGATCCTCGATATTTTAATCAACCATTGTATACTTCTTAGATCAACCAAGAACAAAAATTACCTTCTTCTCAATTTTCTAACGATCCACAACCTTGGAAACCATCTATTCCAAATCCTTGGAATTATGCACTTCCTTACAATCAAGAATTCTATTCCAATCCATAATATTTTTGTAATTAGTGGAATACACAAATATTTAGCTGACCATACCAAAATTGGCCACAACAACAACAATTTCTCCCTTCACCATAAATGAGTAATTTGAATAGAGCACCAAGACCAAATGAACTACCTGCTCATCTAAATCCAAATCCAAGCATTGTTGTAGGTCGGGTAAATCAACATCCACTGTTAAATCGAGTTGTTCAATCAAGTAAAGTAATTTACACCAATGACTTTGGTAAAACTTCAACTCTTAATTTTTCTACAATTAAGTTTCAAGCCACATCTTTAATATCAAATATAATTTTAGAAGATCTAATGAGTGAAAAAGGTATTAATAGTGTGAATAAAAGCAACAATCTAGTGAAGAAAAGCATGAATATTTATCAATGAACTCTCAAGTTTCAAATCAAATTGAAAATCAATAATATGATCATTTTAAATCTCCATCATTTCTTGAGAGGCTTATAAAGACTAGGATATTTATACAACCATCTTTTGATATCCTAGAAGAATTGAAAAAACTATACATAAAAATCTATATAATCCAAGCAATCAACGATATACCAATTTATAGCAAGGCTATAAGGTATTTATGTATTAGGATACCAAGAACAAAGAAATGAGATCCTCCCAGTATCCAACCAATTGGTCAATCATCTGAAACTATGCTTGGAAAATCTTTAAATATAAAATATGGGGATCTTAGTACTCTTGTTGTCCAATTACAAATAGGAAATAAGGTAATTCCAAATACTCAAATTAATATTTGAGAATCCATTAATTTGATGACTGATGAAATTATGAGGAGCTTAAATCTTCAAATTCTCATGAGGCAAACCCCAACTTTATTACAAATGGTTTATAGGTCCACCGTTAAACCATAGGGTATTTTGGAAGATATCATTATCATTGTAGATTCATGGGAATATCTTGTTGATTTTATTGTATTACACGCCAAAACCAGTATATAATAATACCCAAAAAATATTAGTACGACCTCAGTTAGCAACTATAGATGCTTATATTGAATGTTTCTCAGGAAATATGACAATTTCTTGAGAAACTATCAAGAAATAAAGTTATACCCTCTTGCAAAATCCATTGAAGAAATTGAAGAACCGTTATGGATTACTGGATATGATGAAAATAATTATCTTGATGAACATTCCACTTCAATTCTTACTATAGAAAACACATTAACTCTAAAATAACCAACTAAAGATAGAATTATCTCTAATTATATTCAAAAAAATTATTCCTCCTCAATTGAAATCAAAGAATTTAGTAGTCTCGAAGAAAAAGTTTAAGAAAATATAATTCATGAATCAAGCTCATCACAAAAATTATCTATTGATCATCCTGAATTTGTTATAGAAGAAGGAAATGAATATCAATATATGAAGAATATTTTATTGAAGAATCTACAAACTCTAGAATTGAATAAATTGAATTATTTTTAGGAAAGACACTAAATATTAACAATCAATTACAACCAATTCGACAGCAGATATTGCAGGAATTGTTGCAGAAAAAATCTTTTGCATTTGCATGGGATTATAGAGATCTAATAAGACTAGACCCCTCAATTTTCATGCATCATATTTATATTTTTGGTGTAGCTCTTCCTATTAGGCAAGCATAACACAAAATGAACCCAACTCTTAAGGATGATGTGAAAGAGGAACTAGAGAACTTTTAACTTCCAGATTTATTTACCCAAACTCTGATAGTGAATGGGTTTCACTACTTGTTATGGTTCCAAAAAAGGGGGGAAATGGAGAATTTGTGTAGACTACATAGAACTCAATAAATCTACTTGAAAGGATCATTTTTCACTTCCATTTATTCACTAGGTTTTGGACACTTTGGTAGGGAAAAAATATTTCTTCTTTATAGATGGTTTTAGAGGGTATAATTAGATAAAAAAATTCTCTTGATGACCAAGATAAAACTACGTTTTCCTTCCCCTAGGGAAATTTTTCCTATAAAGTCTTTCCATTTTGATTCTAAAATGTGTCTACAACATTTCAAAGGGATTCTCTTAATATCTGATGACTTCACTACTTTGGGTGATGAATTAGAAAATCTTTGGCTAGATTAAAAGAAGTACTATATACAAGCATTGAATATCATCTCTCATTATGTGATAAATAATGTTTTCTTATGATGAATGAAGGGATTGTTTTAGCACATCATATTTCACCTCAAGGAATAAAGGTAGACCCTATAAAAATAATTGTGATTAAAAATCGACTTGTTCCTATGAATAAAAGAGATGTGAGAAGTTTCTTAGGCTATGCAGGATATTATCAAAGTTTTGTAGAAAACTTCAACAATATAACTTCAATATTGTTTGTATTTCTTACCAAAGATATTGAATTTGTTTGAACAACAACTTGTCAACAAGCCTTTGAGACTCTAAAAGAAAAATTGACCACTACCCCTACTTTACAAGGAATGAATTGGGAATTACCATTTCACATCTACTTTGATTCTTATATTAAAATTTTGGGTGTTATTTTAGGACATGAAGAAGATGTAGCAATGCATTGCATTTACTATATCAACAAAAATCTTGTGCATGAATAACTGAATTACACCGTGATAGAAAAAAGGTTTTTGGAGGTAGTGTATGAAATTAATAGATTTAGATACTACCTCACAAGATATCCATTCAACCATTAATAATTCGTTAGTGGAAAAATAATTCGTTGGCTTTTACTTCTTAAAGAATTCGATATAGCTATACTTGATAAACCTAGTTGTGATAATGTGGTTTCATATTTCTTATCAAGGATTAATAGTGAGAAAGAAAAGGAACCATTGGATGATTCCTTTTTGGATGGACATTTATTTGTAGTTTCTGTTAAACTCAACAATGGTGAGCATCGTAAATACACAAGACACGTGAGAAAGATAAACCTTTGATGATCTATTACTCACAATGATACATATTTACCATACATGGAGTGACCCTTGGATTCCATATTCCAGGTCTCTTGGACTTCTATGTCTGTTCGTCCTCTACACCTACCCATAGAGGATTAGGTGTCCAACATTCCCCCCTTTAATCCGAAGGGGTATGTGTGAGTCCAAGAAGAGATTTGTAATACAAATATGCAAAGTATGCATGGCAACACTTAGGTTGAATCAGCTCTCTAAAATGTTGGCATAAAGAGGTGGTTTAAGGATGACCACCAACACTGGAATTCTTAGTGTAGTTCCCGGAACTCTTCCAAATCTAGCAAGAAGCTGAGGTCTTCTGCTAGAGGAAGTGTCCCTCATATTTGAAGAGGGGGACCTTCAACCTAGAAGAAGGGAGGTCTACAACCTGTGATGGTTTAAGGATGACCACCAACACTGGAACGCTTGATGCATTTCCTGGAACTCTACCAAAGCTGGCAAGAGCTGAAGTCTTTTGCTAGAGGAAGTGTTCTGAATTATTTGAAGAGGAAGAATATGAACCTCGCATAGATGGTTTAAGGTTGTTCACCAACCTAAGGAATGCTCATGGGGATTTGTGCTTCTAGCTACAACTCTGAATCTGGAATGACAAGTTGTGGCTCAGGCTCGCTTGAACTGTTGTGTCTCTGGCTACAACTCTGAATCTGGAATGAGAGATTGTGGCTCAGGCTTGCTTGATGTGGCTTCAAAGCTTGTAGATGACCACCATTTTCCCCCCTATCAGGTACAAGGTGAGATGATGGTGAAAACTAAACTACAAGATTGTTCAATATTCTAGAACAAGTTCTGACATGTGACTTAAGAATCTTCTTGACTTTTGATGCCCATTGCCAAGAAGCGATCCATCCAAGATGAATCTTTGTTCTTACAGGAGGCTTGTTTCTGAAGCATCTGTGTGAAGAATGGGTGTGCCAACCACAGTGCTTGCATGGGTGAAGATAAAAACAACAATATTTCATATGGCCAACGCAATCACACTATTGGCATTTTTCAATTTGTTGTTGATGTTGTGGAAGAGGAGCAGGATCTGGAACAGCTGAAGGTGAACTGTCATAAAGAAATCTGACACTCTGAAATTTCATAGGCTTGGAGTAGTCCGGAATACGAAAGGACAACTCCTTGTCATATCCAAGCCCTGTTCTATGCTTGTTATGGACAAGCTCTTCCCAAGGTCTGATGATGGGCTTGGGAGGTGCAGTCTAAATGTTTGCTTCTGCATGCAAATCTGCTCTTATACTAGGCATTGAATGTGAATCAACTGCAACATTATTGGCTTGCTTCTTATGGGAGTCTCCTTCAATTTTCTGAACAAAAACAGGTTCAGAATGGAAACTCTTTTGTTGTAACGCCTCTTGTTGTAGCTGAGATTCAAGCTACAAAAACTCCATCTGTTCTTGTGCATTATGTAGGCAGGTCTGAATGTCAAAGAGAGTGTCTTTGTTGATGTTTACCATCCCATCAACATTGGCATGTATTAAAGTATTCAATAATTCTAATATATGACTTATTTGATCCATTTCACAACAAATGCAACAACAACAACCAATGTGCAATAATTCAATACAAATGTCTTCTCTCCTTTACAAAGGACTGATTTTATATAAAGTGTAGGAAACAACTCACGATCTGGAACAAAAATAAAAACTCTCTTATCCCAACTTGACACTTCCTGGAACTATGAATTATAAAATCTCCAACGTATACATATAATGGCCCTTAAAATATATGCTCCATTCACCAATGCATAAACCAACGCACATGTATATACCTCAGCCTCCAACAAAAAATATTATCTCTACACATGTATATACGTCAGCCTTCAACAAAAAATATGAATTCACCAACACACCAACTAGTTCTATAAGGCCTTTCGATAGTCAATAAAAATATATATATATATATAGAACAATCAACGTATAGACAGTGTTGAATGTGGCCCGAACACAATAAGGGAGGTGGATATATGACTATGGTATATTATTTTTGTATGGTATATATTACAACTTATGTCAGGGTTTGGAGGAGAATGGAGGAGGCAGAGGTAAGAGCACGGTGCGGAGGGGAGGGGAGCATCAGGCGAAGTGATAAGGGGAGCAGTGTATGCGTGGGTAGAGAGAGGGTGAGGGATGTTGTGTGGAGGGGAGGCGAGGGAGCGGAAGTTGAAAGGTCGTCGGGGGAGGGGTGGAGGGAGTGAGGTGAGTGGGAGGAGGAGAGGGGAGCCAGCGTGAGACGAAGGGCAGGTGGAATTGGAAGGGCTGGAGGGAGGGAAGTGGTAGGGGCCGACAGAATTGGAAGGGGTCAATGGGAGTTGGCAAGTGGTGCTACGGTGAGGGAACCGATGGTGTTGTGCAGGGGGTAGGGGAGCGGGAGTGACGGAGGGTGAGTGGTGAGGGGGACGAGGTGAGTGAGGGAGACTAGTGGGACTGTGCAGGCGGAGGCGAGGGGTCGGTATTAATCTGATTCTAAGGGAGGTGTGTCGAGGGAGGTCTTTCTTCAGCTCGAGCGAGCCAACGCCTTTCAAACTCTCGATAAGAGCGAAACAGTATCCTTTCGCCTCTAGATCCCAACCCCGTCGAATAATTTCCTTTTCTTCCAACCACAGTTATGCAGAGCCCCAATATCACCAAGCCCCTAATCCACCTGCACCTTAAAGTGGCAAGATTACTTCTCAGCCCAACTGCACCGAAACCCTAACTACAGTTAGGAAATATTCGACGGGATTTCCAATCAACTACAGTTTACATGCGGCAGCATACGAGAACGTTCCAGCAATTTCACGAGATCGGTTCTAAGGAAAACATACCAGTGATACTAATAACCAGGTCTTGGAGAATTGGATTATTGAAAGGAGAAATAACAAGGCTTTCAGAGGCATTGAAAACTCAGGAGACCGGATAGGAGCAACTGGCCACTAAGACTGAAAAATTTTCATCTGCCTTTTGTATTAATCACTGGATGGAATTTGTATTACTACGAAGGAAGTGAAAACCATAGGAAATGTGGAAAACCACCATAATTAAGAGTTTTAGAAAACATGCGGTGTAAGACAGCGTTATGGAAACGCATACATTTCGGCCATGGCTTAAGATATAGATGTCGTCAAGAGGAATGTAACTTCAACCTCCACGATTACTGTGCAAGATCTTCTGTTCACCTCTCAGTGATATAGGTTAGTTACATATATATGATTTCCAATGAAACCCAATTACTGACAGAGTATATGACAACGAGTATTGTAGCTGGGAATTAAATGGAATTCTGTGTAATCATTGCCATGATTGTGATTGTTTTGGATGGGAGGAAATGTTGAGCAGAAGGGCAAGCAGGAGCGCAAATGCAATGCGCTGGAGTCGAGTGTCCAAGCAGGTGTGAGAGAGGTGAGCATTAGAATTTAGATAGGGAATACACACAGCCACAAATCTGAGAGTCATTTTTACTTGACAGGGATGGCGCAGAGGAATATTATGTCAAGCCATTGCTATATCTATGGGAATTTATAGCAGTTGGCATCTCTCAGAAAGAACATTCAGAGGAGTCATATTTTTGGGACCAATTGTGCTCTGATACCATGTTAAACTCAACAATGGTGAGCATCGTAAATACACAAGACACATGAGAAAGATAAACTTTTGATAATCTATTACTCACAATGATACATATTTATCATACATGGAGTGACTCTTGGAGTCCATATTCCAGGGTCTCTTGGACTTCTTATGTCCTTTCGTCCTCTACACCTACCCATAGAGGATTAGGTGTCCAATGGTTTCAGTAATGACAACTTGGTTTGTAGATATAACAAACTATTTTGTGGCACACAAGTTGCATCAACATTTTCATCTAGGAAAAATAATGCTTTGATTAGAAAGAGTGCACCTTATACTTGGATAAATGGATATTTATTAAATATGGGACCAAATAAAATACTTAGTAGATTCATTAGAGAAGATGAATTATATGACGTATTGAAGCCTTGTAATGATGATCCATGTGGTGGTCATTTTGCAACCACAAGAACTATAATAATATTACTCTCTACAAGATATTATTAAACAACATTGCATAGAGATGCAAAGGGTTATGTCAGACATTGTGATGTATCAAATAATGGGACAACTTAATAAAAAATAATAGATTCCTATGCAACCCTTGATTTCATTAGAACCATTTGAAAAATACGGAATTGATTTTGTGGACCATTCAATCCACCTGCAAATCAATATAAGTACTTATTAGTATGTACAAACCATCTAACTAAATGAGTGGAAATGTAGCCATTATAAAATATACAAAAAAAGAGTAGTAGAATTCTTGTATGAAAACATATTCACCAGATATGGAGTGCCAAGATAAATTGTATCATATAGAGGAACACAATTCACTTTCAGTCCGGTGGAAAATATCATGAATTTGCACAAGATAAAGCACAAAAAGGCTATACCATATCATCCTCAAGATAATGGGAATTTTAAGTAACTAACAGAGAAATATGAAATATACTCACAAAAAATATTCAGTTTCACATAAAGGATTGGGCAAACAGATTGTCGGAAGCAATCTGGGCCTACCAAACCACATGAAGAATTTAAATTGGATTTACACCCTATGAATTAGTATTGGGTAAAACTATATTGTTTCCCATTGAATTTGAAATTAAAACTTTCAAGACAACAATGGAGTTAGGAATGAGTCTTTTTGCATCACAAAAAGAAAGTATTGCGTAATGAATTGGATTAATATAGACAACAATCTCTACAGCACATAGAATTAATTAAACAACAAAGAGTTCATTGGCATGACCAACACATTAAAGATAAAACATTTTAGTAAGGTAATTGGTAATTATTATATGACTCAAGACTCCAATAATTTAAGGGGAAACTAACTACCAGATGGTTGGTACCATATGAATTTGAGTCTATATATGAAAATGGAGTTGGAAAATTGAGAAAAAATGATGAAGAGAAGGTAGCACTGTTGGTAAATGGGCATAGGTTAAATTTGTACGATAAACTTGAATCCAAAGAGGAGTTGACTAAAAAATTGTTTCAACACCAAGATTTGAATATCATAGAAGGCCTAATTGGGCTAAGCACTTACTAATTCTTGTAAAAACACAGTTCAACAAAAAAACTTACAATGAAAATGAATAATGATGTTGTAGGCTGTATTAGTTTTTGAGAACCAAAAATGGTAGTTTCTACTATAGGAAAGTTTTTTAAAAAAATCTCACAATGAAAACAAGAAAAGGCAGTAACAGCTATAGTAATTCTTGAAAACCAAAAATGAAATGTATTACCATAGTTCTAAACAAAAAAAAAAGGTTATTGATTTTTTTAAAACAACAATTAGTGTTAGCTTTTGGAGAAGTTATTTTAGAAAATACAAGCAAAAATCTTCAGAATTCATCAATGCACATGTTATAATTTGTAATTTCTACCTGAACCTCAACAAAATGCAGTTGTATATATTGTCATATGAAATAATCAATAATTTGATATTTTGTTCCAAATCATGAAGTCTTTCATTGTAGAAGAAATAAACAACACGTGTTTATCAAATTTTCCAAATGGACATGAGTTGACAGGATACTTTGCAACCATTACCCACTTTCCAACCCCATGTGTTAAGTAACATTTAACTGAATATTTAAATTACTTGTTTAATACCACTTGTGCAGTCATTATTTCATTTTTTCCCTAAAACGGCCATTACATCATAACCACTCACATTGGCCAACCCACAAATATTTCGAATTTTGTGCACTATCATCCTTTGAACAAATTCATCCCCTGTCGAAATTCATCCACATCATGTTTGATTAAGACACAACAATATTGAGGATGCTAAAAAATAAATTTCTAGCCAACACATTTCAATGTCTAGTCGATATGCATGACAATTAATGATAATATACAAATATAATCTGGGAAAATATGTGAAATATAGGGAAATTCCACATCATTGAATGTTTAAAAATCATTAATTGTTATTTTCCCTCACTATAGAACTATTTTGTAGCTATGAATTTAAACTAATTCTATAGGAAATTTTAGAAGGTGGTAACAGTAGAATTGTGCAAAAATAATGTCATAATTGGTGGTAATTTGTTCAAACACAATCCCATTACAATGAATATGGTCATGTAGAATCCATAGGTTGTAGAAATATTTAGAAGACCGGGTGGCTACTATTTTTCTAGAGAATTAAGAACATTATTGTACCCATAGTAGAGAATTTTTCTTTATACTTTGAACTCCAAACAAATACAACTCAAATTGCAGACTTGAATTTTACCATCTTTGAAGAAATGGTAGCACGAATAACAGGGATATATCCAGAAGGAAAAAGTTTTTTTAAGGAAATATTAGATTCAACTAATGCCACTAAAACATTTCTCGAGGAAGGAGAAGTGCTAGAAGATATTGGGAAAGGAGTAAGATGACTTTCAATGCTAGAACCTTGGGCTACACTATTTGAACATATTATCAGGTACTTGAATTGTGAACGCAAAGCTTTTAGTTGTATGATGTGTCATTTTTGCTTCTTATCCCATTTGAGAAGAAATAGAAGAATTAATGTTCCTGCATGCTTCCTATAAAAACATGTACAAGCCATGGTGTGCCAATTTCAAAAAGGTAAATATGATCAATTAGTATGCCATGGGCTAATTTATCTTTTGGAAAAAGCTAAATTTAATGAACAAAGATCAAGTTCCATTTGGGGAGAAATTATTGAGAATTTAGAATCACCAACATTTGAGTATGAACCATCACATAGAACTTATTGGTGGCAATAATAGAGCTCTATCAGTGTAAACACAAGAACCACTAGGGAGACAGTCAAAGAAATGCAAAGAGATTGTAGAGTCATCCAGTATCAAGATAGAGACGGAAGTTTCTTATAACCCAGTGCATATAGAAGACCCTGAGATGAAGGTACCCACTGATGAATCTAATGGAACATCTCAAAAATAGATAAGTACTAATTTTCATTTAATAGAGGAAATTGAAAAGTTGAGAGAGCAAGTAAAAGGGCTTAATCTTGAACAACACACATGGAAAAGTCTATACACATCATTTAACCCTGAAGAATATATTCTCATTCAAACTTTTCAGGAGAGTATTCAGGAAGAAAAATAAAGAGTTTTGAATTTCGTAGCAGTCAAGAATAGACAATTTGGAATCTACAAGAGAAAAACAAACAATTGCATAAATAAATAGTTGCAGATATACAAAATCATGATGAAGAGTTGAAAGAAAAGAAGAGGAAATTCAGGAATTGAAAGCCATAATTAACATACTATGTGAGTTAACTTATGAATTGATACTATATCAACCTCAATTGCCAGTATATATTGTATATTTAAAATAAAAATGGATTTTATTTCAAATAGAACGACTCATATCAGATTTTCCTATGGAAATTAAACCTCCTAGTATAAACTTTTGTCGCTCTACTTTTCCAGTGTTCCTTAAAGAAGAATTTTGGTATGTGATTTTTATTTGCATAATTACCTTATTCCTTTAAGTTCAAATTCGAACCCAAATCATTACATTGGGGACATCAATTTAAGATCATTTAAGTCACGGCCAGAAAATGAATTAAAGAGATCTCATGAGTTGGAGTTATACAAGACAGTGGAATTTACTGCACCTCTATGGGTAAGAGTAGAACCAGCCTACATAAAGGACATTCTTAAATGACATGGAATAAATACAAATGATATGAAAATCAAAAGAGTTATATAGAGGCTACAAGATGAGATAATTCAATATTTTACAAGCTTCAAGAACAACTATGAAATGGCGACCTTAACTACATGTTAGCAAAGATGCGAGAAATTAGATGATACCATGAAAAAAAGGAACCCCATTCGCTCATGAATCTTCATGCACCAATATATAGAAGCAAGTTATATCAATCATTGATAATTAAAGGACTACAATGGAATGGTTTAAAATTTAAATATCCTTTAGTATTTCACCCCATTCTAGATTACAGAGGAAATGTGACAGTGGATAGAGAAAAATAAAGAAGGAAATGGGTGTCATTTGATATATGGGAAGGATTTTATCTAGAGGAAACCAACACACAAGTGGTTCCATATAAATTTTTGGTTGTCTATGAAGAACTCTACACTCAATTTATCTCTTCTAATTTTGATTATGATTAGTTGTACGAGGGACATGCAAAGGATTACGTTTGGAGGTAATGATGGGGCCTGGAATTTTCACTCTTAATCACCACTTTACCATCATTATTTCATCACTTTCCTTAATAAAAATCACTTGTTTTTCCCATTTTCATCCATTCCTACCTTGTTATTCATCATAATTATAATGATTGGGTTTAATGGTAATGAAGAACTATTTTTTATAATTAGTTAAAGATTTTTCATGCTCTAGTGAATGTTGTTTTGTTATGAGTTTGCATGTTTCAAACATGACACCCTTTTACAGTTTAACTTGGGTGTATGAATGCAAGACTTTTTGTTAGAAATCATGAATATGAACAGGTCTTTAGGACATAACTAACGTTGGAGTATTTTTCTACAACACTAATATTTGTACCATCTGTACAAACATAATACAAAAATTCTCTACAGCCAAAGACATTTTCAAAGAAGGAAATCATTGTTGTTGAAACTTCTATCAGCAAAAAAGTTTTTTCCGTTGTAAATATTGTACTTTTCATTGTCATATATTTTTTATTTGCCAACTTATACATCCTTTTTTTTCTTAACCCACAATGATTCGTTCATCCCACAAGGCTTGAAATCAAGTTGAAGTAGGGTAGTTAAGGAGAAGTACTTCAACCAGTTTTTCTCTTGGAGAAGTTTTAGGACACCTAATTGCTATAACGAAAAGTGGTTCCTCGATTATTTCTGGCAAGAACCATTGAAATGTAGCAAGCAGTTCTGTCAAAATTTTTATAAAAACTTTGAGAACCAAACTCAAAGGGTTCGGTTAAATGTTTTTGGATTGCATTATTATCTTTTTTTAATAGAAATCACATGTTTTAGTTCCCAAGTGTGTGCAAAGTGGAAGCCACCAGCAAACTATAGAGCAAAGGCCACTCTACAATGGTTGTGGCTACATTTTCTTGTTGGTATATCTTGCATTGTTATCTTTTGTTGATGGAAATCACATGTTTTAGTTCCCAAGTGTGTGCAAAGTGGAAGCCACCAGCAAAATATAGAGCAAACGCCACTCTACAATGGTTGTGGATACATTTTCTTGTTGGTATATCTTTCTACGTTTTCTGTTAATTTTTTTCACTACACATATTTTTATTGCATATTTTCTCCTGCATATACTTGTTTTAGTTTATATTTTAGAGATATTTCATCTATTTCTATAGCATAGAATTCAAATTTGTAATTATATTTTTGTTATGTATAATTTTATTTTTTTTAGTAGAATACTATGTTTTTTGCTAATGGGTTCTATTTTTAGATAGTTGTAGCTTATTTCCATAGCAACATTTTAAATTAATTTTCTTTTCAGTGAAATACATTAATTGTTTTTACTGGTAGTTAATTCTCTTTTTCATTTATTTTCTTGTTATTAATTAGTTCCACATATTCTTTTGTTGTTTTAATTAGAGTTTTTGTAGGTTAATTTTGTTATTTTTTTGCTTTAAGTAGGAACTAATTTAGAATTTTAGCTACAATGATTTGTATGATTTTTCCTGTAATTAATTATGATTATTGTAAGTAGTTGTAATTAGTTTTTTCACTTCTCAAACTGGGGAATGCATAAAGCCCAAAAATGCATATATTTTGTTGAGAATTTTATAAATTTTATGACCCCATATTAATATTAAAGTATGAAATTTACGAGAACATTGCAGAAGCTTGTCGATCCTAATTCCTAAGATTGATAATCCGACTAGTTTTGATTTTTTTTACCAGTATCCCTATTTAATTGCATCTATAAAATCATATCAAAGATTATTGCTAGAAGGTTGAAAGGGAACATATCTCATCAAATATTTATTGGAATTTCGAACACTAGGAAGGGAGAAAAAATCATAAAGTAATGGGTGTTGAACAAAATAGATTACATTCTATTAAGGTAGGAAAATTATAATCTATGCTCGTAAAAGTGGATTTAACCAAAGAATATGATAAGTTGAGCTAGCTCTATATAAGGCTCATCCTTATTTGCTTGAATTTTTGTCCTTTCTTCCTTACTCAGGTAATGAATTGTATCAACTATGTCTCTTTTTATATCCTTATAAATGGTGCAACATCTTTGTTCTTTAGGCCAAAAAGAGGTGCCCCTCATCATCCCTCCTTTTCCTTCTTGTTGCAAAAGGTATAAGTAGATCTCTAAATGAGGATAGTGAAAATGGAAGCTTCAAAGGGATAAATGTTGGGAACTCCTTTTATGTTACCCACCCACTCTTTGTTGACAATATCATTATTCTATGGGAAGGCTCTAGAAGAATGATCGAGAAGCTCAAATAAATCAATAACCCTTTATACATGGCTACAGACATGAAGATAAACACAAGAAATCAACAATAAGATTCCAGGGTATCTTTGAGAGGGAAAAAACTTTATTAACCAATTGTTTCCCTTCAATTTGTTTGAATTAAATGCTAACTTTAAACATTTATGATTTCAATTAAAATACTTTATGTATAAAATTGGGGCTACTAATTGTTGATAACAAAGGTGGAGAGAAGACTAAATACTTGGTGTAATTGGTGGTTATCCAAAGGTGTTCAATTGGTTTTGTAAAAAGCAATCCTTGAAGCCATTCCATTTTACTAGATGTCACTTGCATGGATACAAAAAGTAGTGGTGGAAAGGATTTGATATCTATGTTATAGATTTATTTAGTAAGAAGAGCTAGGAAAAAATGGTTTGTTTTCTAGTTTCTTGGTTAAAAAATTGCAATACCAATGGCTTAAGGAGGATAGGGGGTTAAATAATATCTGGCTTTTCTCTAAGGCCCTAGTTGTAAAGAATACACAATGACTAATTCAAGGTTTTTGGTTTTGGCCTCAAGTTATCAAAGACAATTATATAGCTCTCGATACATGTTGACTTATTTTCATGTCATACATAAGCTAAAGTGATTATGGTTAATACTTGAACCTATATCCCTATAAATGGAGACCAAATTTTGAAATTTGGAAAGTGCCAGATTAACCCCATTTATTGTCTATGAAGAACCGATAAGTTTTTAATAATTTTGAGTCAATTTAAATGTTGCCATGCTTCCTCTTATAAGGCCATTGATAATGGTTTCTCCTTGGAATAATTTAAAAATAAAAAATAAAAAAATACCAAAAACAAAGAAATCGGTTGTTTTCATCCTCTCATAGAATACCCTATGTGTCAACTTCATCCAACACTTTACACAATAGAAAGTATGTCATATGTTTGAGATATTTCCAATTCCCTCTTCATTCTATATTCCTCAATTATCCATTTTATCCTTGTTATCCATTTCCAGTTATTATTTCCATTTTCCATTATTATTCATCCAGTTTTATGCATCATCCATTTTCTCAAACTATTTTGGAAAATTTAACTAAGTGTTATTTTCATGTGGAATTACTACACTTATCCACATTACTTAGTAATTTTTCAAATATGTGGATGAGAAATAATTTTCGTTTCTTCTTTCCTATTTCTACTCATTCCTTTTTACTTTTAACACTTCGTAAATTTTCCTCGTAATTCTTATTTCTCTGTATCTATATTATCAAAAGTTTTCCCCCTCCCTTATCTAGTAGACCTCCCAATAACATGTGGCAACAAAGTGGACATATATCTAGCTTACCCTTGGAAGGCATATCTTGGACATGGATGATAGTGAAACACCTTGGCTTTTTAATTTTAACACACCTCCCAATGACATGTGATAAGAAGGTGGACATATCTCTGGCTGACAGATGGAAGGTATGGATTGGACATGGATGATTGGGTAGTGACTTTCCTTATTTCCTTGTAAAGTTTTCATATCCCTTATTTCTCCTTATCTCTCTTATCATAAGTTTCACCCCCCCCCCCTTCTATAGCACACCTCCCAATGACATGTTGCAACAAGGTGGACCTATCTATGGCTGACACTTTGAAGTTATGGATTGGACATGGATGATTGACAGTGACTTGGAATGATAATGGCACACCTCCTAATGACATGTAGTAAAAATGTGGACCTATCTATGGTTGACGCATGGAATATATGTATTGGACATGGATGATTGGGAAGTGATTTGGCATGATAACTAAGAGTTGAGATGGTGATTAAAAGCTTACACAATACATAAGCTACACTAGGTTTCATGGCTCTCTCTACTCCATCCATAAATTATTGGATGAAATTTCTTTATAAACATGATATGAATACACTCCCACAATTAATATGAGATTAAAGGACAAACTTGTAAATCAAGGGCCAAGATTCACTTGGAAGAAATATCAAAACTTTCTTAGTTGATATTTTCTGGAGGTCGCCCCTTGAGTTCCTGATGTCCAAATTGGGCGAATGAGAGCTCGCTGGAAAGCTAGAGATATGAAGAACAAGTTGGAAATTATTTCCATGGATTAAATTAAAATTATAATGCCTAAATTAAAATATAAGTTGTGACTATTTCTAGATTTAGAACAAAATTTTTGAAAAAGGATTTATTAAAAGGAATTTTTGGATGCTTAAAGTGGGACCTAATTTGAAGGATTAATCTCTAAGTTTATATTTACCAAAGGGACTGAATTTGGTTAGCACAAAAGGGAAAAAACTATAACTGAAAAGTAGTTACAAGAAGATGAAGAGAATATTATAAAAATATGTGGAGCATATTTAGAAAAGTGGTTTTTTTTTAGCAGGGGTGTTTTTGCTAAAATCAAGTTTTACCTTTAAATAAAGATTTTTAATTAGCTTGCTTGACTTTCTATTACATATTTCTTTCCATTATGTTTTCCATGTGTGCTCTAGGATTGATTGTGTTTATGTATTCTTCCAAGAATTTTTAAGATAATCTAGGTCTAGAGGAGAAAAATCCATGCGTGTAACAAAGAAAATGTAGTATAATTTTAGTTTATATAATTCTCATTGAAATATTACAAAGGTCGTTTGAACCCTCTCATTTCATACATTGTTAAACTTGTCACATTTGGGATATTATTATTAATTTCTCCCACAACGAACTATTTAAGTGGCATCTTGGTTTTATGAATTTGCATGGTGATGTATGAATGGATTTTTGAGCATGTGAATGTTTTACAAACTTGTTTGATATAAATGAAGCATTCCTTTAAAGTTATTTTAAAACCTATATCTTTTATTTTTCTTTCATCTTGCAAAGACATAGTTGATTCTGGATTCACATTATTTCAAGAGAGGGGTAAAATATCTATTGAAACTAGGCCCAAAACATAAAAATTATTTACATTCATATTTTATCTTTATGTGATTTACAATAAAATATGTTATATGATAGCTTTATTAGAATATTTTTTGGGGTTTTCTCTTTAGCACTCACCACTACATTCATTTAAATACATAAGAATAATCTTCTATATATCAAGAGAGGAGTATCACTATAAAATTGAGGAGTCTTTCTTGTTTCGAAAATATTTTCTCTCAATGTTGGTCATTTCGCTTTCATAGAAAAAGTGACCAACTAAACGGAGGAAAGGGTAAGAACACTTGTTAAGAGAATCCAAACACCTAAAGTATATGGAAAGAAATAATTATATCTTTTCCATTGGTTGGGAATTGGCTAGTGTGGTTTGTAAGAAAGGGAGGCAAAGTCCAAATTGGGATAGATCAATGGATTGGATGCACATGATTCCATAGATTACCTCCATAATTGATTTTTGATATAAGAGATAAAAAAAATTATACACTTAAGTAGATTTATATATAGGATCAGGTGATTGCATGGCATCAACATTGGTTATCCTAAAGGGACATTGATCTAAGCAAGGAGGATTAGTTACTTGGTAGAGGTACAATAAAAAACTAATATCTCGTTATGTTATACTAAGAGATGATACGGATCATGTTATATATCCATCAAATCCAATTAGGGACTAAGTGCCAACTAATGGATATAAAGATTTAACTACTGAGGGAAGAGAGAATCTCTAGGTTTGGTGGTGGAAACAAGTTTGAAAATTTAGGTGTCCAACAAAATCCAAACCATTGATGTGATAACTCTCAAATAACAAAGCTTTAACTTGGGATGTTTTGCAAAAGAGGAATTTTGCAAGACCTATATGGTGTTGTCTTTGTAAATAAGAGGAAGAAACAAAATCATATTTAATTTTCTCTTTCCAGTTTTCAAAGTAAGTTTGGGATGACGTAGAATAAACGACATGATTGAAAATTTCTTTGGAAAATAACACTATAGAGGAACGACATGATTGAGAATTTCTTTGGAAAATAACACTATAGAGGAGGTTCTCAGAGCTTGGTGCACTAATATGGAAACCAAAAGGTATAGAGCCCTGATTTTGACTCTTTCTTAGGGAGTATGGTAGGCTAGGAACTAAAAATTGCTTGAATATAGAGATACATTTCCTCTAAATTGTGTTGCTCGAATCTTAAATATACTATTTGAATTTCCTCGGTCTCAATAAAGACACAACATAGTACAAGTAGTTGAAGAAGTAATTAATAAATATTTTCCATGGGCATTCTTTGACGTTGCTTCTCAAGGAAGCGCTCCAAGGGGTGGGGCACGGGGAATCCTTTATCTGTCTATGTTCCACAGCATATGTTTCGATACTAGAGTTGGAAAAGCATCAAATAACTTTTTTGAATAAATGGCACTCAAATTGGTTTTAATGTTGTCTCGAAACATGGAGTAACATGTATTCAAATAGTTGGGGATTAACTCGTAATTTAGAGGATGATATAATAGTTATTTATTAAAAATTGCAAGCCCCAACCCTTGTTTCTTGATGTGATGTCTTTACTCTCAACCTTCACTCATATTGAACCCTTTGAACATGTCTATAGGGATAGAAACAAGACAACATATGGTTTATCAAAAGCTAGGTTAGAGCTAGATAAAAAAATGTCTCAAAAGTCTTTAAGAATCCTCGAGGAATTTTTTTTGAATATTTGCATGATCATTGAATATAATTTTTACTCACTCCACATTGTTTTTTAGGTCATGTTTTGAGGATATATCATGGGTGGTGAATGAAAAAAATATGGAATGATAGCTAATACTTTTTTGATGGATTTAAAAGGGGGTCTAGTTTTTGAAAAATTAGGAGACGTTTTATTTTTATTCGAGGGACTAATTTAATGTCACAATGAATGCAATTTTTAGTTGTTCATATATAAGAGAATAATTATAGATATAATATTATATCTTTCAGATTTTAGGAAAGAAACATGTTAGTTATGATCTAGTAGCTTGATGTTGTTTTTCTAAATAAAATTACATGACTTTTTTTCTTGAAAAAAATTAAAATGTAAAAAACAAAAAAAAGAAAAATAAAATTGAATGAATTGAAATTACTTTATCTTAATTCATAATCAAAATTTAAATTAAACATTTATATATTTTCAACCAACCATATACAAAATGAATAATCTAAAACCATCTTATCACACAAAATCATAGATAATATCATAATTTAGAATAAAATATGGACATAAAACTGTGTGTGTGTGTGTGTGTGTGTGTGTGTGTGTGTGTGTGTGTGTGTGTGTGTGTGTGTGTGTGTGTGTGTGTGTGTGTAACTAATAGATGAAATGACCATTTTCCACATTTTTTTGGGGTCAATTTTACTCAAAATTGAATAGAGATTTCTAATTATTTTTAATTATGTATGTGTGGAATTTATTGTGTGTTTTGAATTTAAAATTTACCAATGTCATTTAACTATAGGTTTCAATTTTGTCAACATGTCTTTATAACAAATACATAAATTAAAACAATATAAATCAAATAAATTGCTTTAAAATTTGAATGAATTTAAATTACTTTATCTTAATTTATAATCAAAATTAAAATTAAACATTTATATCTTTTCAACTAACCATATCTCTAAAATGAATATCCAAAACCATCTTATCACACCAAATCAAAATTAATATCATAATTTAAAATAAAAATTGGACATAAAATCATAATGAATATCAATGAAACTAAGTACGTGTGTAATTCATATTATGAATTTATTTTGTGTTTTGCATTTAAAATTAATTAATGTTATTTAATCATAATTGTCAATCTTTTCATTACAAATACATAAATTACAACAATGAAGATCATATGAAAGGTTTGTGTTGTTTAGATTTAAAATAAATATATTTAATTAAATTGATTGTCAAATGTTTTTTTATTACAAATATACAAATAAAACAACACTAAAAATATACTTATGTGTGTATGAAGAAATATATATAATGATTAGTTGTAATTTTAAAGGAGTTGTACCTTCATATTGGGTGTTAAGGGAGTAAATTGTGATTTAAAGCAATGATGTGATATTGTAAGAATGTGACAATGTGGAGAAAGATAGAGTAACAAGATGAGAGAGAGCAACAAGACTACATTTTCGAATTTCACATGTAGACTCCAAAAATGTGGAAGCATAGATAAGGGAATAATAACCTGGAAACTTAGCTCCACACTTTGCATTAGACATTATGATGCATGAACTTGTCCATGGGAAGAAAGAACAAAAAGACTTTTGCATTCCACATTCCACATGTTGAATGTGGAAATGCATAAAAGAAGAATAACTTGGAATCGTGTATCCACACTCCACGTTGGATGCAACGATGTGGAAATGTAGGAACTTAGCCACGAGGAGGAAAAAACAAGACTCCTCACATTTTATATTTTGCATGTGGAAATACAAAATTATAAAAAGGAAAAAACAACAATTTATATTATCTTCATATTGTTATATCCAAATCACATAAGCTAGTTAAACATATTAATATTACGATTAACTTTATTAATATTTAATACTAGCGTATGTACAATTTTCATAATATTAACAAATAGCCAGGGAAAAATGTAATTTTAGACCTACTAATTAATATATGAATATTAAAGAAAAAACAAAGAACAAAAACAAAAACTAAGGAGTTGTAGTTGCTATCACTCTTTTATTACAAATACACATAAAATAACAACATATTTGAATATGTATATTTAGAGATTATTGTTAAATTGTAATATGAGAGTGATAGGGGTTGCTAGTAATTTCAAATGCACGAAAAATGGAAATATAAACATTTTATTTGATAGTAAAAATTAATTAAGTTATTCATTAAAAGAAATGAAATTTATATAAAATATTTGGAAATAATTTTCCTATTTAAACTTTGTAATGCATAATTTTTTTCAAAAACCATCATGGCAGCCCATAATATATCACAGTGTGCTTTTTTCTTTACATTTGTGGATATGTTGCCAAGAGATTGTGTCCCAGATTCACCAACTTATTATTAGATCCTTGTCAAGCTCCCCTTTGTGCAATCACTACTCATTAGGGTTTGTTCTTCAGATTTGGTTTGAGATCTCAAGTTTTATTTAGAGCTATGAGTGAGTATTCCCTCAGGCATGCAACGCCTCCTTTTTCAAGGTAAGCAGTTTTATGATGTTGATCCTCTCTCAGTTTACAATATTGGTAAAGATGTCATCATTTTCATGGTTCTTCATTTACTAGGGGGGAATGGAGGTAAGCCTTCCTCCTCCCGAAAATTTTATTATAAATATGCCATCCATGCCCGAACACCCCCGCGCCCCCCCAAAGGCAGATCAGGCCCAAATGGCTCCTAGGTCATTTTAGGTGGAAAAATATAAGGAAGTTCCTTCCCTAAAAATTTATCACTCAGATCTAGAGGATCTTCATTAGGTTTATTCAGAGGTAGCCCTAATATTCTGATTTAATGGCTTCTGGTCCCGCAGGACTAATCTCTACCAATGGATCCATATTGTATGGACTAAGGATTATAAGGTTATTTTATGCTCAAGAGGCTTCTTCATTGTGTTATTTGTGAACTAATGTTTTACCATCTTCTTGGATCAATGCCTTATTTCCCTTGCGGCCTCATTTTTTGGCTTCTTTGTCTTGCATGCAGACCCCTTTGAAATCCTTCATTTTGTTGAATTTCAACAAGAAATTTCAGCACCCACACTAGTGTGGGACCAGGAGATTCAAGAAGCACCTACACTAGTGTGGGACCACAGGTCTTAGCAGCACCTACACTGGTGTGGGCTAAATTTGGTGCATGTCTATTTTAGTTATCCCTTAATTAAGATGGACAATAAAATGTAATCTAATCTCAAAATAACTTGTAATAGTTAATTGAGTGTGATAAACTCAGTTGACTCGTAAATTTCGAGTTGAGGGTATTTGGTGAGGCATGTAGAGTAATTCTAGTTGTAAAAGAGCTCGAAGTGCAGTGGTGCATTAGTTAATGCAAGTTGTAATCAGTTTAACTCAGTTAAGTGAGTTAAACTCAGTTGTGCTAGTTGTAACTATTAGATACACTAGTGAGAGATCAAGTGAATTAAATATTAATTAATTCACAATCAGTGATCTCACATGCAACTGAGAATTTACTATTATTAGCTTCATGCATGTCAGTTCCAGTGGAGACCCAGTTGAGATCTAGGTGAAAGGAAAGTTGACTATCAGTTGTAGGATTATTGGGTTGCACCCATGCAACCAAACACCCATTGGATTGCCCATGATACTTGCGCGGTCAAGGAAGGCCAAAATTCCTAAATAATAGGGATTGCTTTCATCATGGATTGCACAAGCAAGGCAGGCTATCTGGAGGCATAAAATTGGCTAAGTATTGGTCAGTTTTATCTGAGATAGTGTGAGACAATTAGGTGAGTACAGGAGAGCTCTTGTGAGAAGAGTTGTATGTAATTGTTTCATGTATCCATGTTGAATATACAATAGAATATAGTGGGGTTTTGAGCAGCAAGCTTTCCCCATGAAATTATATGTGTTGTGGCTTGATTGATTGTTCTTTGCTTCATGTAATTGGCGAATGTGTTTTTAATTCCGCAATTTATTTGTAGAAGTGATTCAGTATTTAACTTTAGCACATTTTTATATCATATTGAATCCATGATATACATGCTTGTTGTATAATTTCTACACATTTGAACCCTAAGACCGGATTGTGGGTAACTCGAGCCCATTTGGTTTTATTTCCTTATTTTGAAGATAGGTATTGTACAAAATCCTAGCATAATGATTTGGCATGTCCATATCTTTTCCATGCCATTCTTCTACAAGGGAAATTAGGCATGGGTTATCCAAGTCCATATATTCTATTAGGGCTTCTGCTTCAAATTATTTTGTAGGGGAACTAACCATTTCCAATGGTGATGGATTGTGTTAGTGCTCTTAAAGAGAATTTTGCACTAGCTTTGTAGGATTCAATAGCATTATGTGATTTTCCTTATGTTTATTTCATGCTTGATCAAATGTTTTTTTGCTCTATAGAGTCCTTCAAAGAGGAGAGAGAATCAAACCTATTGTCAAATTTGGGGATCTGGTCAAGATATTTTTAGGTCCCTATATTACTTGTTATTTTTGTGCCGTTACATTATTATTGTTAGGTCGGCTAGGATTATATTGTGACCCCATGGACTCCTATATATAGAAAGGAAGTTTTTTCATTTGTATCATCCAAGAATTGTTCATTTTATGTAATGTAAAGGAGGTTTCCCCCTCAAAGTGGTTGATTTCTAAGGCGTTGATCTCTCTTTTCTTATATTTTGTGAGTTGGTTTCATAACAAATTTTAGGTACCTTGACGACTCAAATTTCTTCTTCTTTGAGGGAATTTTTCCAAATCATCTTGCTCTTTTTGAGAAGGGTGTTCTTCAATAAATTCCTTGG
Source organism: Pinus albicaulis (assembly GCA_034641835.2). Lineage (NCBI taxonomy): Eukaryota > Viridiplantae > Streptophyta > Pinopsida > Pinales > Pinaceae > Pinus > Pinus albicaulis. Next base: position 638,201,937 of record CM076570.1, read on the forward strand.
TATTCATTGGCCGGAACCTAATAATATTCATGTATTCTTGATAACATATGCATCGAAATGTGACGTGTTCATAACATAGAGATTTCTTCCTATTTATTTTTGTGTAGCATCGGGAGGTATTCCCGCTTTGCTAAATGGTCTTCAAGTTGGCCTAAACAAATTATATAAAAAAAAAAAAAAAAAGTATTTTATTAATAAAGTCACCCAAGAAAGGAAATTCGGCCCAAGCCAATGAAGGGACATGTCCCTTGGGTTATCACACCCATTTCACTTGTATAAATAGGCATTGTGATGTCTAATTTCAACACCAACAAAGAGCAATTTTTCTTCTCTCTCATTAGCATTCTTGAACAATCGTGTAGAAATTATACAACATATATGTATATCATGGACTCAATTCGATCTAACAATCTACTAAAGCTATATACTTAATCACTTCTACAAATAAATTGTGGAATTAAAAACACAATCGCCAATCACATGAAGCAAAGAAGAATCAATCAAGCCACAACACAGATAATTTTCCAAGGAAAGATTGCTCCTCAAAACCCCACTATATTCTATTGTATATTTAACATGGATACATGAAAAAATTACATACAACTCTTATCACAAGAGCCCTCATGTACTCAGATAATTGTCTCACATTGTCCTGGACAAAACTGACGAACACATAGCCAATTCTCAGCCTCTAAACAGCCTGCCATGCTTGCACAATTCATGTGGAATGCAATCCCTATATTTTAGGAATTTTAGCCTTCCTTGACTGTGCAAGGATCATGGGAAATCCAATGGTTGTTTGGTTGCATGGGTGCAACCCAATAATCCTACAACTGATAGTCAACATCCCTTTCACCTAGATCTCAACTATGTCTCCACTGGAACTGACATGCATGAAGCTAATAATAGTAAATCCTTAGTTGCATGTGAGATCACTGATTGTGAATTAAATAATATTTAATTCACCTGATCTCTCACTGGTGTATCAAGCAGTTACAACTAGCACAACTGACTTTAACTCACTTAACTGAGTTAAACTTATTACAACCTACATTAACTAATTCACCACTACACTTCGAACTCTGTTACAACTAGAATTACTCAGCATGCCTCACCAACTACCCTAAACTTGAAATTCATGAGTTAACTGAGTTTATCACACTCAGTTAACTATTACAAGTTATTTTGAGATTATATTACATTTTATTGTCTATCTTAATTAAGGGATAAATAAAATAGACATGCACCAAATTTAGCCCACACCAGTGTGGGTGCTGTTAAGACCTGTGGTCCCACACTAGTGTAGGTGCTGCTTGGACCTCCTGGTCCCACACTAGTGTAGGTGCTAAAATTTCTTGTTGAACTTCAACACTCCCTCTCAACAAGAAAGGGATTATCCTTCACCCCAATCCTATCTCTATGGTATTCGAATTTTCTCCTGGTGAGCGCCTTCGTCAGAATATATGCATCCTTATCTTATGTGGGAATGTACTGAAGTAACATTATGCACCTCTACACACAATATCTGAGATGGTGGTACCGGATATCTATGTGCTTATACCTATGATGAAACAGGGGATTAACCGAGAGTTTAATGCAACTTTGGTTATCACAATGTATCATTGTCGGATCCATCTGAGAACCAAACAAACCAACCAAGATCTTTCTCATCCATATGGCCTCACATGCAGCTTGACTTGCTACCATGTACTCTGCCTCCGCTGAATTGAGTGTCATAGATCACTGCTTCCTATTGTACCAAGAAATTTTTGTCGATCCTATGTTGAAGATCCATCATGATGTGCTCTTTCTGTCTGATGGACTTCCTGCCCAATCTACATCCGTGAAGCCTTGAATCTTCACTCCCTCTATCCGTTTGTACCATAATCAATACTCTGATATCCCCCTTAGGTATCTCAAGACATGCTTCACCGCCTTCCAAAAGAGCTTGCTAGGCTTAACAATAGCTTGACTCAACTGGTTAACTACATAGCAAATGTCTGGTCTGATGTTCACTAGATATGTCAGTGAACCAACTAACTGCCTGTAGACAGTAGCATCCACTACCTCTCCTAAAGTAGAATCCTCTTTCCTCCACTTTCTTGGAAGAGGAGTGTCCAAGGGTTTGCAACTCTCCATGTGAAATTTACCCAGTATCTCTTTGGCATACTTTCCTTGAGAAACAAAAACTTCACCATCCCGCTGCCATAATTCCAAACCAAGGAAATAATGAAGGAGTCCCATGTCCTTCATTTCGAACTCCCTTGAAAGATCCTCCTTGCATGAGTGTATCAGCTGCTCATCACCAGTCAAAATTAGATCATCAACATAAAGTACAATAATCAATAGCTTACCCTCAACCAAAACCTAGTACAGGTTTGCATCAGCTTCACTTTTGGTCAAGCCCAGTCCGGTGAAATAGTTGTCAATATGAGTGTACCAAGCACGAGGTGCTTGCTTCAACCCATACAATGCTCTCTTGAGTCGACACACATGCGACTCACTGTCAAATATCTCGAAATATTTTGGCTGCTCTATGTACACTTATTCCTCAATAACTCCATTGAGAAACGCATTTTTCACATCCATCTGATGAATGCGCCACCCCATCTGCGCTGAGAGTGAAAGGATGGATCTAATGGAATATTACCTTGCAACTAGTGCAAAAGTCTCATCATAATCGATCCCCTCAATCTGTGAGAATCCATGGGCCACAAATATGGCCTTTTATTTCTCCACACTCCCATCAACAGCATGCTTTACCTTGTAGATCCATCTAGATCCAACCACTGATTTACCGACCAGTCTTGGGACAATCTCCCATGCATTGTTCTTGAAAATGGAGTCATACTCCTCCACCATTACAGCAACCCAAATTGGTTGTTGCACTACCTCCTAAAAGGAAGATGGTTTTGTCACAATACGTTTTCTCATAAGAGCCATGTATCCCGTAAAACTGTCTGGAGACTGTCTCTGTCTCCGCAGTGAAGTAGGGGCTCCTATATTCTCTGTTGCACCAAGTCTCAATCTATCAGTTTCCATGGTGCACCTTCTACCATTTCTGATGAATGGCTCTGCATGAGTGTTTTCTGCCACTCCATGATCCTCCTCATGTGGTTGATCCACATCTTGAGGCTTATCCTTGGGAACCAAGAGTTCCTCCTCTGCATGCAAATCTAGCTCCCTCTCAAGGGACAATCACATGGGTTTCTCCTCATCAAATTTTATATCTCGTTGCACAACATTCATTCTAATGTTTTGAAAATACACTGATATTTGTGGGGAGTTTCATTGTACCCCACAAAAATCCCAATCTCAGTCATTGGTTCCAGCTTCTTCCTGGAAAATTTGGTCACATGCATATAAATTGAGCCAAAAATCTTAAAATATGAAACATCATGTTTCTTACTAGTAAAATCCTCTTCTAGTGTACTTATGCCAAGTACTCTATGAGACAATGATTCTGCACAAATATCGTTGTGTTGCATGCCTCCACCCACAGATGCAACGGCAAGCCCTGATCATGCAACATCGCTCTTGTTGCACCCACAATCGTTTTGTTCTTTCTTTCAGCGACCCCATTCTTCTATGGGTTATGAGGCACTATCAGTTCTATCTGAATTCCTTCTTTGTTGTATAAGTTCTTGAATTTTTTGGAGATGTACTCACCACCATTGTCGCTCCTAAGATCCTTCACTTTATTCCCCGTGTCTTTATCCACTAGTGCTTTGAACTCAAGAAACTTTGAGAATGTCTGATATTTCTTCTGCATGAAGTAGATCCAACACTTCTGAGAAAATCCATCAACAAATATCACATATAACTTATGCTTTGTTGTCTAAGCAACAGAGAATGGTCCACACACGTCTGAGTGAACTCTCTCAAGAATCCCCAAGGCTCGGTTATCCTTCTCATGAAAGGTGGCCTTTACATATTTTCCCATAGTACATCCCTTGCATGTGTCTGACTATGCAAGTGTACCCTTAGGAATACCTGTAGAAATCTGTTGCATGACTTTTAAGGCTCCGTGGTGAAGATGGCCCAATATCCTGTGCCATAACTCACCCTCATCCTGACTCACCACTTTATCTGCCTTACCCATATGTTACACAGTAATTTGTCACCGTCCCTGCAATTCCCATCTCGCCCATTGGAGGGTCGTTTCTGTGACCAATAAGCAGTGTCATGCCTTGCAAATACCATCATTTCACCCTTTTGCCTAGCATTCCTGAGCAGTCATTTCGATCTTTTATGACTCCTTAAACTTGAAAAGATCGCCAAGCGCTTGTCCTTTCACGCTTGTGTCAAATCTGAAAGAGATAGAGTCACCTTTTTACTCGTTTCTCGACTCTTAAAATATGAAACGGTAGAGTTTTGTTTCAATGTTTTAAAAATTAACTGCCCACGAAATATTCCTGGTTAAAGTTAGTTTCCTTAGGGTGTTGTTCTGAAGATCGTTTCTAATGGCAACTTTTCCAGAGTTCACCAACCAAGGAATCCCCTCCGATGGGAATCCTGGTCATTTTCCTCCTTTTGGGAATGTTGGTGCTCCTTATATGGCAACGTTGTCCCTTCCTGGGTTAACTGTTGGGTTGCCTGTTTGGTTGTTTTCAACCTCTGTGGTCTCGAATGTCTCGGCTACTGTTCAATCAGTTCCTCCGCCTGAACAACATCATGTTGATTCCAAGGTGGACCTCTCCCCTTCTTCGCCTGTTTCTGCATCCTCCTCTTCTACTTCGCCTGGTGAAAGTCTGGATTCAAGTAACCAGGTGGCTAAGAAGAAGAAGAAGAAGACAAAGAAGAAGAAGTCTGATAAGAGAGAGGCTAAGGCTGCAGCTGTTGCTTCTAATGTATCTCCTCTTGATAAACCTCCAAACCCTCCACGGAAAGTCAAGTTCCCTTGCATGTTGTGCTCGGGAGACCATCTTCTTCGAGACTGCCCTGGCATTCCCAAGGTGCTTGAAGAATGGTCCAGCGATCGTCGACCGTTGCCTTTGGCTTCTGGGAGTCAGGTTGGGGGCACGTCTTCAACTGGTGCTGGTAAGGCTCCTAAGAAGCAGGGTAAGATTACCAATCCCTATAAGTTGTGTGAAGGGCATCATGCCATTCACCTTTGTCCTTATGTGGATGAAGCCAAGCGAGTTTTGGACAACTCAACTGTTTCTACACCACGCCTCCTGGCTGGTTATAAACATCTCGCTTTGAGCCCTCCACTAGATGATCCTACGATTGGTCAAGAGTCATCTTTGGTCAATCCCGCTCACTCGGAAATTCAAATTCAGGAATCCATTCCCGACCAACCTTTGGTCATAGGATCGGTTGAACTGGCCCCGTCTACGGTGCACCAGGTCTTTTCCGTGGAGAGTGGACCTCACACCCCCCAGGTTCTTCTTATCTCTTCAGATTCTTCAGATTTGGAGAAAGATTCTCCTGTCCATGTATCTCAAGAAGAGGCTCCTCCGCCTCCCGTGATGGAGGTCCTGGAGGATACCCCTCCCACCTTCGATATGGAGGTTGTGGAGGATGCTCCTTCTTCTTCCGTAACACCAGGGGAAGACCATCTTGGTTCGATGGTAGCCCCTCCAAGTAGTTTGGTCGCTTCCTTCGATTGGAGTCGATTTGCAAGATACTGCCTTCCGTCTTATGTGCCTTTCGAGATCACAGTACAGGCTCTTGGTCTGGTCGTACCCAGCACCATTATAGACGAAGGTGTCTCTGTTAGTATTCTATCCTCAACTACCTGGAAAGCTTTCGGTTCGCTGCCGCTTGCGCCTGTTACGCAGAATTTGTTGGCATTTAACAGAAGAACGAGTCAACCGTTAGGGATCCTTCAAAATTTTGTTACTTTGGGAGGTAAAACCGTCCATATGGACATGATGGTTGTTCCAGGCCCCTTGGATTTCAATCTGCTTTTGGGGCGCGATTACACCTATGCCATGGGAGCACTTGTCTCCTCCCTCTTTCGTGTGGTCTGTTTTCCGCATGAAGGACGGATCGTGACCATCGATCAGCTTTCGTTCTTTGGTCCTAATGTGGCAACTGGCCCACCATCATCCCTTCCTGGTTTTTATCCACCAGTTGTATCTGCCCCACCGCAGGTCAACTATGTGGCTACCTACCCCGTGCCTGTGCTCAGTGATGGTGCCATTGTGCATCAGGTGCTGGGGGCATTGGGTCCTGACTTCCAGGATGTTTTCCTTCCATCGGGAGTGGAACTCTTGGAAGCGATGACTTCTTGTTCATTATGATGAGGTTGTCGGAGCAGAGTTCCTTGTCTTTTGTCAAGCTCCCTAAAAAATGAAACAAGGTTGTCAGAGCATGGTTCCTTTCATGTGTCAAGCTCCTTAAAAAATGAAACCTGGTTGTCGGAGCATGATTCCTTTCCTGTGTCAAGCTCCTTAAAAAATGAAACCAGGTTTCCAGAGCATAGTTCGTTTCCTTGTGTCAAGCTCCTTAAAAAATGAAACAAGTTCTTCGGAGCAGATTTCGTTGTCTTGTGTCAAGCTCCTTAAAAAATGAAACAAGGTTGTCGGAGCATAGTTCGTTCTGCTTGTGTCAAGCTCCTTAAAAAATGAAACAAGGTTGTCAGAGCATAGTTCGTTTTCTTGTGTCAAGCTCCTTAAACCATGAAACAAGGTGTCCTGAGGATAGTTCTTTTAATGTGTCAACCTCGTTAAAATAATGAAACACGTTCCTGTTCAATTCGAGTCTTTGTTTAGATCTCGTAAAATCCCAGTCGAGTCTTTCTTAGATTTCGTAACTTGAACCTTCACTCCATCTGCCTTTCATATGGATTGAAGCTTGGGGGGCATGTACCTCAAATTGAGTCACCATGTTGGGGACATGCTTAAATGTTTCAAGCATAGTTTGTTCCTGTTTCAAGCTTGTGTAAAAATGAAACCGGTTTCAAGCATATTTTATCTTTGTTTCAAGCTTGTGTAAAAATGAAACCAACTTCAAGCAGAGTTTCCTGATTTCAAGCTTGTGTAAAAATGAAACCATCCCCATTTTACCTCTTGTGATTGCCATTTTATCAGCTTGTTTTTCCAGATGAGCCTTGGTTTTCTCACTCCATCATCACTATCTGCTTGGCTGATCATATGCCTTCACTTGGTTGTTTTACCCGTTCTTGAGGAACCGTTGCGATGAGTGGTCTTGTTAGCCAGCCTCTTGAATTTTATCATGTTTTGAGCAGTTCCACCATTTCCGGAACCAGTTGCTACCCTTTATACCACTCGTTCCTCCAGGAGGAGTCATCTTTCAGCTCTTTTCTGACTCTCTAAAACATGAAAAGATTGCCGAGGCCCTTGTCGTTTTGATCTCGTTAAAATGGACACGAATCGACATCTACCCAGTATACGTTTAACCCTTTTTCGGGCTGGGATAGATTGATTACGAAAAATTTCCACCTAACCTGGCATTGGATAGGTTTTTCTCGGATATTGTTTTCCTTTCGTCTAGAGACTATTTCACGAAAAGGGACCTTTGGAGTTTACTTTTCTGTTGTCTTTTCAAACTCTCTAAACATGAAAAGACGTCGAGTTCTTCCTTTGTCAGACTCGTTAAACCTAAATGACATCGGAAATTGTCAATCATGACGTTATTCGAGTTCCTCCTTCCTAGGGCTCGTTAAATGTACTAGGATGGATTCGCCCGAAGGGCGGACTTATATGACAAGAATATGGTATCCTCTTCAGGCTTGTGTAAAAATAAAGAGGTACTCACCGAAATGGTGGGGGAAAAAATGAAACCATCATCATTGTTGTCGGCAGTATGTCGCTCTTGAACATGGCACTTGTTTGCATTCGTGTCGGGTTGGGGACAGCTCATCTCGTTTTTTCACTTGCCTCCGTGGGTTTGGATAATCCTTTTTGACCTCTCCTCTACTCATTGCCTTGTCACCATGACCTCTAATCCGTTGATGTCAAATATGCTGCCAAAACCACTATTTGTGTCGTTATGTGTTCAAGAGAAGTTGACCTCTGCAAATATCAACCTTCCTCTGATTCTCATTCGATCCTATTTCACAACAAAACATCATGTTCCTCTATCTCATGTCGATGATGTGGGAAACATTATGGCCCACCTTCGATCAAGGTCACTTCCTGTCGACTTCAGCTCATTATCCAGGAAGTTGTTTTAGAGACTCCTTATGGTACCTTGGAGCCTGCATGCCTCAATGGCAGGTTCGTCGCATTCGACGTGGGGTTTTCATCATTGGCCTCCGATCGAGTGATTCTACGGGTGTTCGACGCCAGCTCATTTATTCACACGCCGTAGATTGTACCTATAGTACCTTGAGGGCCATTGTCATTATTTGTGGTTCCTCTCACGTCTGTTAACAGCTCTTATTATTGGATGGTAATCAGACGATGTTCCTGCATGTTCGACTTCAGCTCACATATTCACATGCTTGAACTTGTACTTTGTTTGGGTCGAGATGGAGCGCAAGACCCTGGATTGTGTCTGTTGTAATCCAGGCTGTGATTGTGGATTATTATCATTATGTACATGGCTCACTGATTGGATGGCTGCGACCATACCTGAGTCTATTCATTTGATCCTCGTTGGATGGCTGCGCCCATACCCTGGATCCGGATTATAGTGTACTCTGTTTCGGATGGCTGCGCCCATAATGTACTTGAGATATCAGTTGTATTTTTCTACGCAGGTTTTCCGACGGCGGAGCTTCAGTTGGACACGTTCTCGTAAAGCATTTCACCCCTCTCTCTCTCTCGGGCCTCATGCTTTAGGGGGCATCTGTTACACAGTAATTTGTCACCGTCCCTGCAATTCCCATCTCTCCCATTTGAGGGTCGTTTCTGTGACCAATAAGCAGTGTCATGCCTTGCAAATACCATCATTTCATCCCTTTCCATGAGGACAACATTCCTTCTGTTGATCATTTCCTGAGCAGACCCCCAAAAACACCTGTTTTTTCCTTGGCGCTAGTAGCCCGTTATGTACTCACGCCAATGGGGGAAAATTAACACTGAGCCCGTGCCAATTGGTGCTCTGTCCCAGTGTTGCACCCGTGCCACTCTGTTTATGGAAAGTTTTTTAAAAAAGGAGGCGAAGTTTCGATTACAACAACTTCGTGGATGAGTCATCAGGAGTGGTTTCGACTGAATAACCACGGCCTTCCTCCTTTGGGCTCTTGTTTCCACCATATGGGGAACCTCCCAAAGGATAAGGCCTCCCTTCCACTATTGTAGGGATCCCAACCTCCTCCTCCCCTCTATAAATATAGCCTTCATCCATTGATGAAGGGGGAAAGGCTGATAGTCTTGAAGTGCCTGAGCTTTGAATCTCCAAATTCCCAAGATCCTTTGTGCTGTAAGAGCCCCCTTTCTTCCCTTAAGGCTGACTCAAGTAAAATGCTATGCGTCGAGAAACTCACGGAGGTTTTCCACCTAGTGAGCTGCGAGACATGAACGGCGGAGACCCATCAGGAAGGTCACGACGTCGGAAGCAGTGGTTGTCAGCACGTTTTTATTTGTGTGAATCGTTGATTATGGTTCCTCTGTTTTTCGGTCTCTTTAACTCTGGGTAGTATCCTTTACGTGATGTTGGTTGCGTATCTTGTTTTATGCTTGTATCTCTGTTTGTTTCATGCATGTGCAGGTGTCCATCCGCGGAGATCGTGGAGGATCGTGATCTGCCGAGGCTGAGGAACGGGAACGCTCTCTTCTTCAGATCGTAGCATTGGATTCCAGGTAGGCCTCCATCTTTGGTCCTTTCATTCGTAACTAGGAACTTACGTCGTAACATTTCGTGATTGTTGCTAGACCCCTGCTGGGCTAGTAGGGATCGCCTCTGTCCGTAGAGGGGATTTACCTCCTCAACACCATCAATGATGTGCAACCATATATATCCAGCTTATAGATATTCTTAACTCGAATCCCAATATTCTTGGCTTGTCCTTTTGTTTTGTGTCGCAGGAAAGATTTTCCTTCACTGAAAACAACATCATAGCCTCTATCCTCTAACATTGCAGCTGAGACCAATTTTTTCTTCAAGCCTGGTACATGCATTACATATTTTAATTGAAAGGGTTTACCTAATTTTCTCTGGAAGGTAATGGTACCAATCCTGGTAGCATTGTACCGCATGTCATCACCCATTTCGATATGCATCTGGAAGTCCTTCTCCTTCAAGCTACTGAAAATTTTCTTGTCTCCCGTCATGTGAAAGGATGCACCACTATCCAAATACCACACCGATCCCATTGCACTTGACACCATGCATGCAATGAGCGAGAATTCAAGCTCAAATTACAAGTCCAAAGCCTCACCAGCTGCAGATCTTGAAGCCTTCTTGTTCTTCTTCTTTTGTGGACAGTTAGTAGCATAATGCCCATGCTCGTGACAGTGAAAACACTTCACTCTGGACATGTCACGCTTCATGCCATCTTTGGACTCAGATTTGGAATGGAACTTCTTTACTTTTCCCTTCTTCGCCTTGGCATCCAAAGCACAATCTTCTTCATCTTCATTCTTAGATGAAGATCCATCTCTGGTATTCCATATGAACTCCTCTTGCACCAAATCCAACCACAGTCATTCCCAATCTGGCAGCTTTTCCCTTCCATTGACACAGTCTTGATAACTATGCCAACTCTTGGGAAGTCCTAGAAGAGCCAGGCTCACCAAATCATCATCAACGATAGTAATTCCAACACTCCCCAGCTCATCCCGACATTGGACAAACTTTGTTAAATATTTTGGCATGGAGTCGCCTTTCTTCATCTTGATCTTCCTAAGTTTATATTTTAGTGCCAATTTCCTATGGTCACTGCTGCTCTGAAATAGATCTGTCAAAGCCTTCCACATTGCATATGGTATGGCTTTACCATGGAGACTTGAGACAATGTGGTCTCGTACTCCCTCTAGTAATATCATCGTCGCCTTTTTCACTTTCTTTTGCCATGCATCAAGATTTGCAGCATCTGTCACAACGGGTTTAGGAACATCATTGTCAATGAATTCCTTCAAGCCATTGTCTTTTAGTACTGCTTCCATCCTGTAATTCCAAGCAATATAGTTAGAGCTGCCCTTGAGTGCATACTCCAATCTCAAGCCTTTGAAATCCATTTCGATCATGAATCAGTTGTAGCACCAAGAAAGTCTTCTGCATATTCGAATTCTATTCAGTCACAAACTCAGCTCCTCCTCCACTATTGTGATTTCCTGTGCTCTGATACCATGTATAAAGTATACAACATATATGTATATCATGGATTCAATTCTATCTAACAATGTACTAAATATAGATAATGCATCACTTCTACAAATCAATTGCGAAATTAAAAACACAATCGCCAATCACATGAAGCAAAGAAGAATCAATCAACCCACAACACAGATAATTTTCCGGGGAAAGCTTGCTGCTCAAAACCCCACTATCTTCTATTGTATATTTAGATGGATACATGAAACAATTACATACAACTCTTATCACAAGGGCCCTCTTGTACTCAGTTAATTGTCTCACACTGTCCTAGACAAAACTGACGAACACATAGCCAATTCTCAACCTCTAAACATTCTGCCTTGCTTGCGCAATTCATGTGAAATGAAATCCCTATTTTTTAGGAATTTTGGCCTTCCTTGACTGTGCAAGGATCATGGTCAATCCAATGGGTGTTTGGTTTCATGGGTGCAACCCAATAATCCTACAACTGATAGTCAGCATCCCTTTCACCTAGATCTCAACTGGGTCTCCACTAGAACTAACATGCATGCAGCTAATAATAGTAAATCATCACTTGCATGTGAGATCACTAATTGTGAATTAAATAATATTTAATTCACTTGATCTCTCACTAGTGTATCAAGCAGTTACAACTAGCACAACTGACTTTAACTCACTTAACTGAGTTAAACTGATTACAGCCTGCATTAACTAAGACATCATTGCACTTCAAACTCTATTACAACTAGAATTACTATGCATGCCTCACCAACTACCCTCAAATCGATATTCCTTAGTTAAACTCCTTAGTTAATTGAGTTTATCACACTCAATTAACTATTACAATTTATTTTGAGATTAGATTACATTTTATTTTCCATCTTAATTAATGGATAACTAAAATAGACATGCACCAAATTTATCCCACACCAGTGTAGGTGTTGCTAAGACCTGTGGTCCCACATTAGTGTAGGTGCTTCTTGGACCTCCTAGTCCCACACTAGTGTAGATGCTGAAATTTCTTGTTGAACTTGAACAAGTCGCGCGTGTGGAGAGGTAAGATCGGTTTAACTGACTTAACTAGCCATTGACCAAGCTTTTGAATCTCTATTTAAATAGATTTTTTAATGGGTGTTGACCATAGACTGCAGGGTTGAGTGCAGATCATAGGACATTACCCACAGACATGACCAAGGGTTTCCACATGTTTGTCATTACTCTCTAGGCTTACATGTTTGTCATGTTTGTTTCTTTCTTAAGGATTCCACCTAGCTCCTTATTTAGCCTTTCATTCTCTTTCCATTGTCCCCAAGGTCATTTGTATGACTGAAGGAAATTTTTCTAGCTCAAATCTCATTTTAATGTTAATTTTTTAGAGTAATCCTGCACCTTTTCCTGCTTGACAATCTCACTCACACATCGATTGTTAATCGAATAAGTTAAATGCATACGCTCTTAATATTTTCTAGTTTAGAAATCAATTCCATTTTACTTATTCATTAATTTTAAATAATTATCAACAATTAATTAAACACTCAAGTTTAGGTCATTTCATGATTCACTATTTAGCCTATTCAAGTCTACTTTGATAGATATTTAAATATTCAAAATCTCCCCTCTGTCATTATTTAGAAATGGAACTTAGCACATCATCATATGCACAAAATGTGTTAAAGTTTTCTTAATTTTTGTGATAACCTAAAAACTCAAATGTTTTCTGCATATTCTAGATGAGCCCTCCCCCTTGCACTCCTACATATATAGATTTTATACATTATATAAACATCATTAATTATTTTCAAGCCCACATCTGTACCCTAGGATTTCCTTCAACTCTCTAATCATCTGATATTTTTTTTGTTTCTCCCTCATTCCTCATCACTACTAGAAGTGGATGACTCAACCTTCTCAAATTCTTCAAGTTCCTCTTATAACTGGACACACTTGACAATTCCTAGAATTCTTTTGCTACGTTGCTCTAATTTTCCATTGTTGCATGAATTTTAAACATGATCTTGGTTGTTTCATTCATTGTGGTATTCTCTTGGACATCAATTTTTTTCCTACCATTATGTTGCTTATTCAGTTTGTAACAAAGTAGGTGCTCCTCTCTACGCCCCCATCATTTTAATATTTTTTTTTTCTTTCGCTCGTTTATTCATTCTCTCACTGATCTAGAGGTTCACTTATCCCCTTGAGTGGGAGGAATTTACTAGCATACACTTTTCATTGGAAACTTGAATTTAACACTCTTTCCCAATAGCTTGTGATGCTTTAGACCTTTTTCTCAAACCAAATTTTGTTTTTATTCTTCTAGACCTTATCATTAGAGAAATTTTGAGGTAAAAAATGGGCCTTAAAACAAAAGTGTAAAACAAAATTCAACTTTATAAGAACCAATAGGATTCAATATCATGATTTCAACCATGGTGGTTGATTCGCCATTTTTGGAGTAAAAAGGTAAAAAGATTTAAAAAGTAAAAAAACCATTTTTTCAACTTATCTCCCTACGATTTTACTCAAATTTCAAGCAGGATCGCTCGTTGGCTACGGAAATTAATTTTGCATCCAAAGAGTACCATTTTTTCATATTTTCGATGGACCCTACTACACGAAAAAAATCAAATACATGAAAAAAAGTGGTTGCAGTTACATTTTTTCATGTATTTCACATTTTTCGTGTAGTAGGGCCCTTCGAAAGTATGCAATATGGGTACTCCTTGGATGCAAAAAATAATTTTGCATCCAGCGAGTTCTCCCTCTCGAAATTTGAGTAAAATCATAGGGAGATTAGTTGAAAAATTAATTTTTCCTTTTTCCTTTCCAAAACTTGATGAGGTAATCTAATATTATTTTATTATTTCCACTATTATTTTGTAATATTCCTTAAGAGGCCCATGTCTCATGCATTAATTTTCTTTATATATGGTACATTAAGTTTCTTGGGTTTTTCACACTCTACTTGATCCTGAAAGGATTTTGGAAACCCGTTGAGAAAACATTGCATCTGTTGGTATCCCATGTTTTGATATTTTGGAAAATCAAAAGACAAGGCAACATCAAACCAATCTTTAGAGTTCCAGGATCTAGTCCTCCTGTTCTCAGAGAGGGATCTCTCAAATTTATTTGTTTTGCAAAGGTTTAATTTTTGTGCTTAGGGTATCGGTTTTAGAATAGTTATTAAGTGCAAGTGTTTGTTTGTTTGTTTGGTTGAATTGATACAGCAGAATATGAAAGATCAAGGAAAGGTAGGTAGAAAGAAGGAATCCTTGATTCATTGGGAAATGGAGTCAAGAAGAGGTTATAACAAACTAATAAATGGATATGGGATATCAAAGGGAAAATCTAACTTGGCCACAAGATCCTTTGGTTTTTGGAATGAGATGGACATTAATGGTTTAGAAAGAGAGTTTGAATACTCAACAAAGGGAATTTGAAAACATAACTTGAACAACAAAGAGGTATTTGATAGACATGGCTAACCATAAATTCTACAAACCACACTTTAAAAAAATAATGACTTCAAAACAACTTTTAAAATGAAATCTAAGATTCGGGGAACACCCTATTTCCTCAAAGATTTTATTTCAAATGACTTAGAAAAACATAAAAGATTTACTGATAATTGCAGTAATAGAAGAGGGAACACCTAATACATCTATGATCACAACTATAAAATACCTTTAAGACAATTGTTTAAGCAAGGACAAAGGGCATGATCAAAACAGACCTCCTTGGCTTACTATAAACAAATATACTTCAAAGGGAGACTTCAATAACAGCCTTTAAGTGGCATCAGACAAGCAGGGAGAACCATAAATCATGTTGAAACCAACTATTCGAACTATTATAGAAATAAACAAGCATGAGGACTAAAGAGAGAGATTAAAGACTCTAAAATACCTCAGCGGAAGAAAACATAAAACAGTGAAGGATAAACAAGTCTAAGGTGCTTCCAGGAGTCATTTCTTAGCCTAAAACTTTCATCCTACTGTAGTAAGAAATTATGGAACAAAATGAAAATAGGAGAAAACATTAAACAGTTCAAAATACTTCACCAACAGCCAAGCTCATGGATCCAATGATAGAGCCTTCTCAAGAACAATGTATATCATAGGGCTGACTGTTCTTCAACTTCAACAGACTATGTATTATTTCAAAGAGTTTCAGTATTACAACTAGTGATCAACCAACCTGTATCTCATCTTCTTCAGAAGTATTTATAGAAGAAATGAGGAGGTGGAAGAGCTTTAGGTTTGAAATGTAATAAATTCTGCACTAAATGCAGCTCCAAACCTCGAAAACCATGCAAGGCCTAAGGCAGGAGAGCATTGAATTATGATTCTATTTATTTACTCTGTTTCTGTCTTTTTAAACTCAAGGGGAAAAAAGATTGACTTCGAGGCCTATTTCTTATCTTTGTAATAACTCTGCTGACAGTTTGAGAATTTGTTCTTTCTTTGGTAATAATTGTTTATATGTCTTTAGATGAATGTCTTATGTTATGGAAATAACTATGGCCTCCTTTGAATGCTTTCAGGCTGCAGGTGGCTTTTGGTAGCTGAGAGGATTCAATTAGCCTCTGATGTGGCAGTGAAGGCTTTCTCAGACTGATAGATATTATTGTTTTTCTTTAAACACTGTTAATTTGATTTGATTCTATGTGTTAGGCTTAATTAGGCCTAAATTATGTCTTCAGTTCTTCAAACTGTTGTTTAATTGAGTGGATTAGGCTTTAGATGGTCGTTTTTAGGCTGTAATCCCTCAAACTGTGTAAACCATCTTCGATTCTTCATCTCTTCTGTGACCGGATCCTTTAACACTGATACTCTTTTATTGTTTTAAATTTGTTGTGTCTTATTGATGTGCAGGTGTGCAGAGGGTTTTAAAATGGTATCAGTGCTCATGAGGCACGGACGAAACAATGGTGTTGAACCCTGTGGAATGATATTCTTTGGTGAATAAAGGCCTGGGGGATCGTCATGCCCGGCCTTTGATTTCTTTTAACTTAATTGAAAAACCATTAAAACCTGCATAAACAAGAAAAAGTTAAGAAAATCCTGCGTATTTGGGTTTAGACTGCTTTGAAGGCTTAGGTTTAGAGTGCAGCCGTTGGATGAAAGCATCCAACGGCAAGGATTACTTTACCGAGGTTGAAAGGAGAGGTTGTTGAATAACGGTGGGAAGATTAAGACGGGGCCGTCGATCTTGCAAAGATCAACGGTCGAGATCAACCGGGGAAATATAATGTAGAGGGGGTCATATATTTGCGAAATGGAAGAAAATGCAAAGAAAATAGGTGAAAAACCTTTGGCGGAGGATAAAAGGGTTAAAAATGAAATTGGGGTTTCGGAAATATTCTAGGTCGTCGGATGAGATCGGCCACAGAGATCAATGGCAGAGATTTATCGATGGAGTCCCTTGGAGGATGGGCGGAGGGTGATGAACTAACGTGAGATTAAACTAGGACCATTGATCTGCAAAGATCAACGGCGGAGATTAAACACGATGGAATGCAATACAAAATGGGGTAAAGTGGTTTCGGCTACAGAAACCACTGTTTTCACCCGACAAAAAGCAAGGAAGGTGGTTTTAACTTTTTGAACACGATATGCGTTATTGGCCGACACGTGGCCTTTCAAAACCACCCTCATCGCGTAATTTTAAATCATTAACGTTTGGGCTTAAATTTACGCGAAACTGCGCGCTGGCCGTTAGATCTGGGGCGTCAAATCGAACGGTCAAGTGGAGAGTGCGATAAGACAAGATGCGCGGGCGGAAAGAGGTAAGGAAGTTTTTAATCTGGAAAATCCGATCAGGGAATGGACGGCAGAGATTGGATCTAGAGAAAGGGTAGGACCCAAAGGAGTTGAGCCTATCGAGCTTATTATGGACCGTTGGATGAAACAGATCAACTTTGGAGATTTAATCTCAAGGTCAAATGAATAAAATATGAGGTGAGGGGTAAGCAGAACTTGGGTTAATGTGAGCCGTTGATCTGCAGAGATCGATGGCAGAGATTCGCCAAAAAACATTATACAGCGGGGTTTGTATGATTTTAACAAAGGTTGCGAGGATTGATCTGGGCCGTTGGATCTGAGTGTATGGCCGGCCGAGATCCAATCGGAAGATTTGCGATCGGAGGAGGAGAGAGGAAAGGCGTAGTGAAAATCTCTGATGCGATTAAACGAGGGCTATTGATCTGAGGATCAGATCGACGGCGGAGATTTTTCTGCAGAGGTCCAAAGGCGGAGGGATGGGCTTTGGGATGGAGCGATGTGGGTCGTCGGATCTGGGCCTGGCGGGGGAGATCAACGGCTGGGAATCCATCGGAAGGGGCCAATCGAAGGGGGCAAATAAAATATTTAAATGCGCCCAATGGAAATCTCTGATGCGAGATTGTGTAGATCGTTGATTGGTTTAAGATCAACGGTCTGGGTTCGCCCAACCCATGAACCGTCGGGACTCTTTAAAATATGAAAAATGGGGCTTTTGATAAAATACAAAGGGAAATTGGCTTTAGGGAGGGTTTATTTATATGTTTTAGCGCCCGATTGCGGGCTCTTGGTTTTGCGAAGAGGCAAAGGGATCGAGGGATAAAAATAAAAGGAGCCAATCGGATCGGAAGTTTTATGTAACAAAAATACATGCGCCCATCGAAAGTTCCGATTGCGATAAGTGCTACGGGACTTTAACTCTTGGTCCTGGGCGTGGGTATATGGTGGGGAAGTGGTTTGGGGGCTTAGCCAAAGGGGGCTAAAGCCTTAGCACAAAAAGGCTTATTTTTATGATTTTTCAAGGATTTTCAAAGGATTTGAAAGCTTTCAATAAGGCAAAAAAGAAGTTTTAAACCTTATCAAAGGGGCTTTTATGAAGGGAAGAAGGGAAATGAGGGAAAATAGAGGAATTTCATGGCGAAAAAGGGGATAAAAAGGGAGGTTAATAATGAGTGAAAGGAGGGGTACAATGAGGGGGGAAATGGAGTTTTTGCACCAGTCTTTTCTTCAGGATAACAGCAGATTTTCAGAATTGAGAGGGAAACAGCAGTGAAGATTAACTCAAGGATAAGTCATCTTCACAAGACTTCAAGAATTAAAAATTTGGCAATAAAACTTGTTTCTTGAAGGCGTCAAAAATGATTTATCCATCTTTTGATATGACAGATTTTAAAGGTGGCTAACAGTGACTCCACTTGGGGAAGACAGTTGGTTCTTTTAGGTGTATAGAACCTCAGCTGCAGATCTCTGGCTTTCATTCAACCAGTGCCTTAATCCATTTGGCAGCAACCTTTGTTTTTGATGATCTTTGCAGGAATTTAAAACAATGGAATTCTATCAAAACAATATGTCTACCTACCCATTCCTAATGATCCTAACATTTTTTCTTCTTTTCAGAGTGCATTTAGACTGGAAAACTCTCTTTACAAACATTTTATTCTTTTGAGAGAAAAAAACTAATCTAGGTCTACTTCTTATTTCTCCATGAACTCAGATTAAACAGTTGAGTTCATAAGCTTCTCTACCTAACTACTATCTGTTATAATTAGACTGTCTAACAGATTTTTATTCTCTAATTTCTGAAACAATAAAATTAAAAAGCATACAAGTCAGGATTGAACAGTCTAACTTGTTGCTGATCTATGGCATAAAAACAAGCTGCACATAGATTATTATTTGCAGAAAATTAAATCAAAATGGTGAAGCTTAAGATCTGAAAGTTTTAAGCACATCCTTCTTTTTTCT
The DNA here is from genome assembly GCA_034641835.2 of Pinus albicaulis. NCBI lineage: Eukaryota > Viridiplantae > Streptophyta > Pinopsida > Pinales > Pinaceae > Pinus > Pinus albicaulis. The sequence goes on from CM076570.1 coordinate 638,220,872, forward strand.
TTAGCTCTGTTTTTTAGTTTGTTTGAGTTGTTTCATAGGTTCAGAATTTGAGCATGTTTGAACCTTTTTCTATCCTAATCTACTCTACTGATAAGCCAAGATTAAGTTGTTTGGAAAATCTATTTTATTAACCTATCAGCAGTAAATTGAAAGCTAATTAGTCATGATTAGGCTGTATGACTAACTAGGAGTGTGTTTTTAAGAGTTGCATTTGAGCTTGCACACTTTCAAATTTTGTTTCTCTTTTTGGTATGGGGTTGTACCTTTCTTGTTTTTACAATCTGCCCTCTTTGCTCTTTTCTTTTGTTTTTGTATTTTTGTTTTTCTAACTTTGAATGCAATGCTTAACAATGATATTTATAATGGAAAGTAAAAAAAAGCTTTAAAACTCAAGACTCTTAGCAGAAGTAATGCTTGAGCATCCTGCCATTGACAAGACCTCCATACAGATCTTATCCATTCAATTCTTTCAATAAAAATGCATTGTGACCTCTTTCAGAATGAATAATATAGGGCCCTTTCCACAAGTTCTCAAACTTGCCATGTTTTCCCTTCTCTTCCCTTTTTGAATCCCACTTAAGAACAACATTTCCAACTTGGAAATTATTTGCCTTAGTCCTTTTGTCAAAGATTTTCTTGATATTTTCTTGGACTAACTGTGTTCTTTCATAAACTTCTTCTCTAGTTTGCTGTAAATGAATTGTTTGGTTGATTCTTCTTTGCATATCGTTTTCTTCAATCTGCACTTCTTGAAGGAGTTTCATGACTAGAACTCCTAATGAAGTGGGAAATACCGCATCCATGCCATAGACTAGCTGATAGGGGGACATATTTATTGATTTCTTTGTAGTTAATCTATCAGCCCATAAGGCATGAACCAGCTTACTGTGCCATGACTTCTGATTCTGCTCCAACAGCTTTTTGATGATATTGATGAGGCTCTTATTGGAGGATTTAGCTAATCCATTTCCTTGGGGATAGTAGGCAGTAGAATGACCCAAGGTAATGTGGTATTTGTAACATAAATCAACAATTTTCTTAGATTTAAAGGCAGCTGCATTATCTGTTATGATTTTTCTGGGACAACCAAATCTGGATAGGATATTTGTTTCAAGGAACTTGATAATGATAGATTCATTAGAATTTCTAGAGGGTATAGCTTCTATCCACTTGGTAAAGAATTCAGTGGACGTGAGGATCCACTTATGTTGGGCTGAGGAAGATGGGTGAATTTCTCCAATGAAGTCTAAACCCCATTGTTGAAAAGGTGCCTCAACTCTGATAGGATGTAATGGTAAGGGAAGGAGTTTTCTTTTGCCATCAAAAATGACACTTATGGCAAGACATGACCAATTTCTCAGTGTCTGGGAAAAGGGTAGGCCAATAGTGACCAGATCTAAGAATTCTGTTTGCTGTGGCCTTCCAGTAGAGGTGTCCTCCACATTCTCCTTCGTGCAACTCATGCATGAACTTTCCTACATCATCTTCGAGTAAACATTTAGCAAAATTACAACAGCATTTTTCCAATATAATACCCCATCTAAGATGCAATAACTCAAAGCCTTTTGTTTCAAAAATCTAGCTTTAGTTTTAGACAAAGAAGGAGGGGCATTTAAATATAAAAGCACATAAATAATGTCAGCATACCAAGGAGAATTCAGAAATGTGTCTTTAATGAAAGGGGAAGTGAATTCTTCTACTTCTTCCAATACATCTACCATGTTCATATCTAGTGCTTGGAAGTTAGACTCAGCCATAAGTTTTGCTAATCCTTGCCCTTTAACTAGTTTGGTGGGCCTGATTTCCAAGTCATATTCAAGAATAGTTGCAATCCATTTTAACCTTTTACCATCAGGGTCTTGACTTAGAATATCCTTAACAACAGTATGTGGAACAAAATCAATTATGTGAGAGTGTAAAATATAGACCCTAAAGTCTTTTAATGCTTTCACTAATGTTAAGGCTTGCTTCTCCATGATGTTATACTTGAGAGAAGCGTCTCTTAAGGCCCTACTAAAGAAGGATATTGGTTTTTCTTGCCCTAAATCATTCTTTTGAAGTAAAACTGCAGCTATTGTATGCTCAGATGCAAAAGAAAAGATATAAAATTCTTTTTTGAAATTTGGACTAATCAAGACTGGTGTTTGGGTAAGAGCTTGCTTAACCAGTTCAAATGATTGTTTGGCTTGTGTAGTCCATTTCACACCTACATCTTTCTTGAGCATGTTTGTAATGTTTTTTAATAGCTCAGTAAGGTTGGGGATAAACCTCCTAAAAAAATTAATCTTTCCAATGAAAGATTGTAATTCTTTGAGGCTTCTTGGATGGCTGATTTGCAATATGCCATTTATCCTTGTAGGGTCTATTTTGATTCCCTCTTCTGAAATTATGTAACCAAGAAGTTTACCTTCTTGGAGACCAAAGAGTGTCTTCTTGGGATTCAAAGATAAGCCAAATTTCCTACACTTCTCAAAAACTCTTCTTAAGTGAATCAAATGTTCTTCATCAGTTTTTGAGAAAACAGTTATGTCATCAAGGTAAATGATTATGAAATAACCAATATCTTCAGAGAGAGCTATATCCATGGCCCTTTGGAAGGTGGCCCTTGCATTCATAAATCTGAAAGGCATTTTGACATACATAAAGGTGCCCCAAGATGTCGTAAACGCAGTTTTGATTTGGTCACTTGGGAGCACTAACACCTGGTTATAACCTAAGAACCCATATAAGAGTGATATCCTTTTTGACCCAACTACCCTTTGAAGTATACGGTCCATCTTGGGCAAAGGGTAGTTGTCTTTTAGGGAGGCTCTATTTAAATTTCTGAAATCAATACAGAGCTTGATTTCCCCTGTCTTTTTCCTAACAGAAACTAAGTTTGATACCCAGTCTGAATATCTAATTGGTACTATGGTCCCAGCATCATGCATCTTTTCAATTTCTGCCTTAACTAAAGGTAATAAAACAGGGTTTATTCTTCTTAGTTTTTGTTTAAAAGGCTTTTGATTTTCCTTCAAAGGAATCTTGTGTTCAATGATACTGGTATCATAAGATTTCAGGTCTTTGTATCCCCAAGCAAAAACATCTTTAAAATCTTTGAACAGCTCTATATATTGCAATTTTATGTGATCTGGGAGAGTTTTGGACAGTTTGATCAGCTTGGGTTCTGCTAGGCTGCCTATGTTGTGTTCTTCTACATCTGTTTCCACACGCTCCATTCTTGGTTCTTTGGCTACGTCATTAAAGTCGAAAAGGTGTTCTAAAGGTGTGAGACCTCTGGGAATGGTATCACTCTTGCATTGTAGAACTTCCAAGTCTTCTTGGTCTGTATTTTCAATTAATTATGCTTCAAAAGGATTCTCACAGTGATTTATATCAGCAAAATTCATTATTTCAACTTCTGGGATTTGTTCGATATACAAACAGTTTTCTTTATGGCTGGTTTTTGATATTGGTATGGCAAAATCATTCTCTAATTTTAAGAAATCATCTATGTGTTTGTCAGAATCAAACACTTTCCAGTGATCTTCGTTATCAGGCACTGAAGGTATGTGTTTTACCTTTACACTAAGATGCTTGTTTATCTCAGGTATTTGGCAGTTGCTGGCATTGAAAGCGAGTTCATTTGCTAGATGATTTAGTGCTCTTGGAATGAAAATAAGTTCATACTTTTCAAAGGTTTTCAATAAATCAAGGACAGCATTTTGATATTCCCTAAGCCTTGTATTTCTAGCTGAGTTTTCTCCTTTGATTTGTCTTATGATAAGTTCAGAGTCTCCTAAGATTTATATCTTTTGGGCTTCTAATTGTTTAAGCAGATGTAAGCCTAGGAGAAGTGCTTCATACTCGGTAATTTTGTTGGTGCATGGGAAATCTTATTTATATGAAAAACTCTGATTTGTATTTTGAATCCATACACCTGCTCCTGTACTTGTTTTATTACAAGATCAATCAAAGTTTATTGTCCAAAGTATATCAGCCTTGTTTTCATTCTCTTGTTGCTGTTGATTTTCAATGTTTTGAATATGATTTGAGGGAAGTTCTGATTGTTTTGATAAACTAATGGGGTCTACATTTTCCTTATCTTGTTGAGTGATTTCATCTTCGTTTTATAAGATAAAGGAATCTAAACTTGATTGAATAGAATAGATTGGAGAGTTGTTTAGTTTATCTATGTTTCTCACCATGTACTTCATGTGAGATTCCCTGCATAATCTCCTGTTTTGGTTAAAAACAGGGATGGTGGCATAAGACATGTCCATTTGAAGGCTTCCCTGAAGTTTGGCTACCCATGATCTTGATAAAAGCATGCCATACTTAGGGGGTGTTAGAAAATTAAATATTACAGAGCAATGAAACACATAAAATATGCGGAAAATACAAGCACAGAAAACACATAAAACCAGAGAGACACAGATATACGTGGTTCACCCAGTTTGGGCTACGTCCACCTCAAACAGCCAGTCCTTCCTTTCTATTATCCAGCAAAAAATAAAGAGACAAAACCTACAGCAGATCCACTGTAATATCCTTTGTTCTCTCTCACAGTCTCCCTCTCTGTTTCTCGCTCTGAGAATACACACATAATGCACAGCCATAATACAATGCCCTCATATATACAAGGGGGGTTTCCTTCTAGGGCAAAAAACCCTAATCTAAACATAACTTCTACCGTCAGATCATTTTCCTAATGAACGGCCCAGATTGACTAGAAATTACTATACTTTTACAAGGCAATTTTACATCTATTTTAGCCGGGGCGCCGGGCCCCACCGGGGGGTCCGGCTGCTACCCCTCGTTTTACAAACGATTAATTTCGGGCGGCGTTACCCTTTTTTAAATACGAGGGGTCAATCTTTGTGATACAAAGTAAACAAAATGATAAACCACACCCAACAATCTCCCACTTGGGCGGTGCAACAGCTCCATTGCTTTATTCTTCAGACCGTGGCTCCTTTTTGGACACAGTTGTTTCTCATATTCAGCAAATCATCCTTGAAGACCAATTGAAATTAATTGACATGTTCTCAGTTTCTCACACAGTCCCAACTTCAAGTTAGCATATCTATGATTGGCTAGTGTGTATCTTTTCCGGCTTCAACTCTCCTCTTCCCATCTTGACCGTATGAAATGGTACTTGAGATGTATGTGTTTAGTCACGGAATGAAATGTTGAGTTCTTTGCAAGATGAATGGCACTTTGGCTATCACTGTATAACGTGCTCATATCATGCTTCTTACCTAATTCACCCATAAGCCTTTGTAACCAAATCATTTATTTACTAGCCTCTGTAGCAGCAACATACTCTGCTTCTGTTGTTGAAAGTGCAACAACACTTTGGATTTTGAAACCCAACTGACAGTTGTTCCACCTACAGTAAATACATATCCTATAGTGCTCCTCCTGTTATCTCTATCACCTGCCATATCTGCATCAACATATCCCTATAGAGCAATGTTTGAACCACCAAAGCATAATGCTTGATTTATGGTACCTCTCAAATATATGAGAATCCATTTTACTTCCATCCAATGTTCTTTTCCTGGATTATTCATGTACCTGCTTACAACTCCCACTGCATGTGCAATATCAGGCCTTGTGCAGACCATTGCATACATTAAGCTTCCAACTGCTGATGCATATGGAACTTTAGACATATAATCCATGTCTTCTTGGGTCTTTAGGCACATCTCCTTACTAAGTTTGAAATGGCTAGCAAAAGGTGTACTAACTGGTTTTGCATTGTGCATATTAAATCTTTTCAACACCTTTTCTATGTACTCATTCTGAGACAGTGTTAATTTACGATTTTTCCTGTCTCTAGTTATCCTCATACCAAGGATTTGTTTTGCAGCTCCTAAATCCTTCATTGCAAATGAATTTGCCAATTTTCTTTTGAGCACATTTATTTCCTGCATGTTAGATCCTGCAACAAGCATGTCATCTACATACAATAACAATATAATATAGCTTCCATCATTTTTCCTTTTTAGATAAACACAATGATCAGAGTGACATCTAGTATAACCTTGTTGAGACATAAACTTGTCAAATTTTAGATACCACTGCCTTGGAGCCTGTTTTAAGCCATACAAGCTCTTCTTTAACCTACACACCAATTTTTCTTTCCCTTTTACCTCATATCCTTCTGGTTGCTGCATGTATATCTCTTCCTCCAAATCTCCATGGAGAAATGTTGTCTTTACATCTAATTTTTCAAGATGTAAATCTTCCGCTGCTACAAGACTTAAAATAGTTCTGATTGAATTCATTTTAACAACAGGAGAAAATATTTCATCAAAATCAATACCTTTCTTCTGTGCAAACCCCTTCACCACAAGTCTAGCTTTGTACCTCTGTTTTCCTCCATCTTCTTCCTTCAGCATGTAAACCCATTTATTCTGCAATGTAGTTTTACCTGCAGGCAACCTGACTAAGTCCCAAGTCTGGTTATGCATTAAGGAGTCCATCTCTTCTTCCATGGCTAGCTCCCACTTCTTCCTGCTTTCAACCTGCATTGCTTCTTCATAACATTCAGGTTCACCAGAATCAATCAACAATAAATAATATAATGAAGGAGAGTATCGTTCAAGGGGTCTACTTATCCTGGTAGATCTTCTAACACCACTTTCAGGTGTTTGAGGTGCCTGTTGCTGTTGTGGTGGTTGTTGCTGCTGTGGTTGTTGATTATTATTATTTTCAGGCACCTTTACTTTTTCAGATATCTCATCAAGAACCGCGTATTCCTTGCTTTCTTTTTCATGTTTCTTTTCCTGCAACTGATTCTTATACAAGACCTTTTCATTGAATATTACATCTCTGCTCCTAATGATTTTGTGATTTTCATAATCATATAAGCGATAACTAAAATCATTAGCACCATATCCAATAAAGGTACATTTCTTTGATTTTGCCTCAAGCTTTGTTCTATTTTCTTTATTAATATGGACAAAGGCCTCACAACCAAAAGGCTTTAAAAAGAGTAGTTTACCTTTTTACCTGTCCATGCTTCCTCTGGAATACCACCATCCAAGGAACTTGAAGGCCCTCTGTTTATTAGATAAACAGCAGTATCTACAGCATCTGCCCAAAATTTTAAAGGCAATCCTGCATGCAATATCATGCACCTTGCACGCTCCATGATTGTTCTGTTCATCCTTTCTGACACACCATTTTCTTGTGGTGTTCTTGGAACTGTCTTCTCTCTACGAATTCCATGCTCTGAACAGTACCTATCAAACTCTTTGCTGCAATACTCACCTCCATTGTCTGATCTGAGACACTTCAACTTCTTTCCTGTCTCAATCTCAACCAAAACTTTCCATTTCTTGAAAGTATCAAATACATCAGATTTATTCTGAATACAATAAATCCATATTTTTCTAGTTGCATCATCAATAAAAGTAACATAATAACGAGAGCCACCGAGAGATGATACCTGAGCAGGTCCCCATACATCTGTATGCACAAGCTCCAATTTTTCGCTCTTCTTTTCTTTCCCAACTCTGAGAAATATGACTCTCTTTTGTTTTCCATAAATGCAATTCTCACAGAAATCCAAATCAACATTCTTCAAACCTGGCAGCAAATTTCTTGAGTGAAGAATTTTCATCCCCTTCTCACTCATGTGTCCGAGCCTATGATGCCATAATGCTGCATCTGCTCCTTTGGAAGTTAAAGCGTTAAGAGAGTTAGAAATACCATTGCATAAATACAATGTACCAACCTTTTCGCCTTTTGCTATTACCAGCGCTCCTTTGGTGACCTTCCAAGTTTTATCTGTGAAAGTTGTCACACAACCTTCACTGCCTAACTGCCCTATTGAAATCAGATTTTTCTTCAGATATGGAACATGCCTTACCTCCTTTAGTAGCCATTGGTTTCCATTCTGTTGTTTTACAAGAACTTTACCCATTCCAACAATTTTACAGGGTTTATCATCACCGAAACGAACTTGTCCAAAATCTCCTTGAACATAGTCATGAAAATATTTCTTATCAGGTGTGGCATGGAATGAAGCCCCTGAATCTACAACCCAAGAATCGGTAACATTTTCGAAAGAAAGAATCAAAGCATCTTGTAACACATCACCTGTCACATTTTCTTCATGATTGTTTTCTTGCTGTGTGTCTCCTTCTTTTCCCTTCCGAGATCTACAGTCTTTCTTTAGGTGTCCTTTCTTTCCACAATTCCAGCACACTATCCCCAATCTGGACTTGGATCTGCCTTTCCTTGATTTACTACGATATCCTGGGCTCTTTCCTCTTTCCATTCTTCCTCCCCTAGACTCTGCACTCAAAGCATTACTCGATGTCTCACCAGAGCTTTTCCGTCGCATTTCCTCGCTAAGGATAGCACCAACAACATCATCAAACTTTAAAGTACTAGATCCAGAGACAGAGTTACTAATGGCCATAACTAAACCATTCCAGCTTTCTGGTAATGAGCACAAGAATAACAGGGCTCTAACTTCATCATCAAAGTTTACCCCTACAGAACTTAACTGACTGGTAACTGTATTAAATTCATTTAAATGGTCTGCAACAGATCCACCTTCCGACATCTTCATATTAAATATTCTTTTCATAAGAAATACCTTGTTTGAGGCCGAGGGTTTTTCATATAGTTTCGCCAATGTCTGCATCAAACCCTCTATTATTGTTTCCTTCGAAATATTGAAGGCCACCGACACCGCAAGGCACAACCGTACTGTTCCGAGTGCCTTTCTATCGAGAATGTTCCATTCCGCATCTGTCATGGCTGTCGGCTTCTTTGTTTTTTCGCTCAATGGTAGGTACAGATCTTTCCGATACAGATAATCTTCCATATGCATCTTCCATAGTGGGAAGTTTTGGCCGTTAAATTTCTTGACCCTAAACTTACCATCTTCCGCCATTGCTCCCACTCGAACCAGGAACCCTTCTTTCCTGCGAGTTTATCAGCCAAATATACCTTCGGCTCTGATACCAGTTGTTAGAAAATTAAATATTACAAAGCAATGCAACACATAAAATATGCGGAAAATACAAGCACACAAAACACATAAAACCAGAGAGACACAGATATACGTGGTTCACCCAGTTTGGGCTACGTCCACCCCGAACAGCCAGTCCTTCCTTTCTATTATCCAGCAAAAAATGAAGAGACAAAACCTACAACAGATCCGCTGTAATATCCTCTGTTCTCTCTCACAGTCTCCCTCTCTGTTTCTCGCTCCGAGAATACACATACAATGCACAGCCGCAATACAATGCCCTCATAAAAGCGAGGGGTTGCCTTCTAGGGCAAAAAAACCCTAATCTAAACATAACTTCTACCGTCAGATCATTTGCCTAATGAACGGCCCAGATTGACTAGAAATTACTATACTTTTACAAGGCAATTTTACATCTATTTTTAGCTTCAGGGGCGCTGCCCCCGAACCCCCGCCAGGGGGGGGCTCCAAAAAGTGCTGCCCCCCCCCCTGGACCCCCCACGACAGCGATTAATTTCGGGCGGTGTTGCCGCCCCTTTTTAAGGTACAGGGGTCCAATGCTGTGATACAAAGTAAACAAGATAATCAGGCTCCACACCCAACAGGGGGAATGTCAGCTACAACTATGTCCATAACTAGACTCTTAGCAGGGATTTGAGATAAGTTAACACATAAGTCTTTGATTAAACCCAAACATTTGACCCTACTTGAATCAAAGGAATACAGATCTTTGTAGGGTTTAGTAATTTCTAAGCCTAAGCTTTCCATTACTACCTTGGGCATAAGATTATGCGAAGCTCCGGAGTCTAACATGGCATTGTGTAAAATTTTCTCATGTATATTCAAACTAACATAGAAAGGAGGAACAGCTCCTTCTTTGTATTTCCCTTCAACTTCTGGACCAAACAACAACTCAGGCATGTCATCTATCAAGTTTAAGGTATCAGTATCACTTCCTAAGTTTAAAGCTTTTAAAACTTGGTTTTTGTACACTTCTTGGGTTACTAGTTCAGCTAGAGGGATGGTAATTTTATCTTTGCAATCTCTCCCTCAAGGCTGAAAGGAACAATTGCCTTGTTCATATTTACATTTACATCTGTTTTTCAATTGAATTCCTTTCAGCAATTTTCATTTGCTGAACCTTGTTTGGACTGGTAATTGGCACAGTTTTGTTAGGACCACTAGCTGAAGTGCTAGGGGTACTCTGTTCAACATTTGGCTGGTTATTTTTCTCTTTGTTTAAATCTGGTTTTCTAGCCAAAATGTTTGTTTTCTCTGTTGTCTTCTTAGGATGAGTTTCTATGTTTTTCTTGACAGCAGTGCTAGTGTTCTTATCTTTTGAATTGTCTACGTTCCCTTTGCTCCTAAGATCATATTGTTTGTGCACCTCCATGATTGCATTTTCAAACCCCAATCTATAATCATCAGAATATTCATAGGTGTTTGTATGTTGATCAGAGAAGAAACCTTGTTCTTCTTCAGTGAGGAAAACATCAGCCCCACTGTCTAATCCAATCAAGTTTACATGAGCTTCTCCCAACCTTTCCATCTCCCTATCTTCCTCGTATTGATCCACATAGTTTTGTTGGAAGGGAGGTCTAACCTGTTGGTCACTTTCCTTTTCTTATCTTGATTGTTTTCTCTTCTATAATTCTAATTTCTATTTCTATTTTGGTTGTTTTGAGGTTCTCTTGGTGGCACTCTATCATTCAAGTTGATATTTTCAAGCATCCTCTCCATTACCTTTACTAGGTTATCAATTTTAGTGTCAGAAGTTGAGGTTGAGGGTGCAATGTCATCTTTATAAGTTACCCTCTTCTCCGATCTCAACCTATTTCTTTTCTCAATTATGTTTTCTTCTACGCTCATAGCCCCCTTCTGCATGTCTTCTAATGTTAAGTAATCTCTCTTCCTTATATGATAGGCCATTTCAGCATCAAAACATTCAGGGTATCTCACTAAGGCCATGCCTTGGGGAGGTTTCATGTGAGGTGGAAGAGCATTGTAAACACTGTTAAACCTAGCAGAGTAGTCATGAACACTCTCCCCTTGATTTCTTTTGAGACTGCTATACTCTGCTAGTATTTGGAGAAGGTTCTTTTTCATTTCCCATTTGTTGATGAATGTTTGATGCAAAGCAGGGAGATCATTTATGTTGTTAGGAGGTAAGTTTTTAAACCACTTCTTTACATCTCCTCCTAAAATTTGGGCGAATATCCTCATCTTAACGGTTTCCTCTTCTATCTCCATGTAATCAAAAGCATCTTCCATCCTATATACATGATGTTGAGCTGTTGTAGACTCTTTTGCAGTGAAATGAGGAATTTTTTATTGATAATCATTTGGTAAGGGGAGAAGAGGTTGTGGTAACACTAATGGGGCATACCATGTTGCCATGGCTGGAAAGAAGGGTGGGTTTACAAGGGGTGGATTTACAAGAGTGAAAGTGGGCTGAACTGGAGTGTTTTGAACAGTGGTAGTATGGATTGGAGTGGAAGAAACACATGGGCCAACAAACTGGTTTTGAGCAGATTTGTTATGGAAAAGGCTAAAGTGATGAAGAAGCTAAGAATCGGGAGGAGTGGAAGGTGAGGCTTCTCTACTAAAACTCTGTTGCAAATCTACAATGTTAAGATCAGTTTGGTTTAAATCACCTTGAGATCTAGTTCTAAAGATGTTCTTTGTATGATGTAAATCAAAGTGTAAATCCTCTAAGTCAACAAGGTTTTTAGGGACATATTTTGTTCTTAAGAGGCTCCTATTAGCAGCTGATTTTCCAGACTTAGAAGTCTGCCATAGAATTCTCTCTGGATTGTCAACTATTAAAGGAGGATTTGGGTCTGGATGGGATCTAGTGTTGATCCTATGTGAAGCCCGACTGCTTTTCAAAAATGAGAGAGGTTAAAGTTTTAGGGACTGTTTTTTGGAAGTTTTACCTCTCACGATGTCTTATCTAGTATGGGACTAGGCTTCTAAAACTTCTTCAAGGTTGGTTGACATAGTCCTAAAGAGATCTGGAGACCTAGGTGAGTAATAGGCCTACTGGGGCTAGTGGAGTCGCCAGGTGGAAACTTTTTAGCTTGTACGAAGGTAAAATATTGGATGGTTCCACCGCCAAGTTTATTATGAAGCCAAACTGAAATGTTTTGGGTTTTTCTGAGTTTTTTCAGTCCTATGGGTTATGAGAGTGTCCTAAATATGATTTAACACTTAGATAAGGTGTTTTAAAGATACAGAGTTCACTCTTATGGCTTGGTAACTGATTCCTTCAAGGTTTGATAAGACTCTATGAGAATCCTAAGGGTTACTTAGTTTGTCACTGATTCAAATAAGTCCTATCATGATTACCATTTGTTAGGTAGTGATTGAAGAAGGCTACTTATGTTATACTGGACAGTGAATCTGTTGTTTTAAGGTTTTCACTCAGGGTCCCACCGTGATCGCCATTATGTTGGTCTCCCGTGTTTTGATAGTTTGGCAAATCAAAAGACAAGGCAACATCAAACCAATATTTAGAGTTCCAGGATCTAGTCCTCCTATTCTTAGAGAGGGATCTCTCAAATTTATTTTTTTTGCAAAGGTTTAACTTGTGTGCTTTGGATATTGGTTTTTAGACTAGTTATTAAGTGCAAGTGTTTGTTTGTTTGTTTGGTTGAATTGATACAGCAGAATATGAAAGATCTAGGAAAGGTAGGTAGAAAGAAGGAGTCTCTGATTCATTGGGAAATGGAATCAAAAAGAGGTTATGACAAACTTATCAATGGATGTGGGATATCAAAGGGAAAATCTAACTTGGCCACAGGATCCTTTGGTTTTTGGAATGAGATGGACATTAATGGTTTAGAAAGAGAGTTTGAATTCTCAACAAAGGGAATTTGAAAACATAACTTGAATAATAAAGAGGTATCTGATAGACAGGGCTAACCATAAATTCTAAAAACCACACTTTAAGCAAATAATGACTTCAAAACAACTTTTAAAATGAAATCTAAGATTCAGGGAACACCCTATTTCCTCAAAGATTTTATTTCAAATGACTTAGAAAAACATAAAATATTTACTAATAATTGCAGTCATAGAAGAGGGAACACCTAATACATCTATGATCACAACTATAAAGACCTTTAAGACAACTATTTAAGCAAGGAAAAAGGGCATGATCAGAACAGACCTCCTTGGCTTACTATAAACAAAAATAATTCAAAGGGAGACTTCAATAACAACCTTTAAGTGGCAGCATACAAGCAGGGAGAACCATAAATCATGCTGAAACCAACTATTTGAGCTATTATAGTAATAAACAAGCATCAGGAATAAAGAGAGAGATTAAAGACTCTAAAATACCTCAGCAGAAGAAAACATAAAACAGTGAAGGATAAACAGGTCCAAGTTGCTTCCAGGAGTCATTTCTTAGCCTAAAACTTTCATCCTACTGTAGTAAGAAATTATGGAACAAAAAGAAAACGGGAGAAAACATTAAACAGTTCAGAATACTTCACCAATAGCCAAGCTCATGGATCCAATGATAGAGCCTTCTCAAGAACAAGCATGCAACAACATCATCAGGGCTTCCAAGACTTCAATTTCTTCTTCAACTTCAACAGACTATGTATTATTTCAAAGAGTTTCAGTATTACAACTAGTGATCAACCAACCTGTATCTCATCTTCTTCAGAAGTATTTATAGAAGAAATGAGGAGGTGGAAGAGCTTTAGGTTTGAAATGTAATAAATTTTGCACTAAATGCAGCTCCAAACCTCGAAAACCATGCAAGGCCTAAGGCAGGAGAGCATTGAATTATGATTCTGTTTATTTACTCTGTTTCTGTCTTTTTAAACTCAAGGGGCAAAAAGATTGACTTCGAGGCCTATTTCTTATCTTTGTAATAACTCTGCTGACAGTTTGAGAATTTGTTCTTTATTTGGTAATAATTGTTTATATGTCTTTAGATGAATGTCTTATGTTATGGAAATAACTATGGCCTCCTTTGAATGCTTTCAGGCTGCAGGTGGCTTTTGGTAGCTGAGAGGATTCAATTAGCCTCTGATGTGGCAGTGAAGGATTTCTCGGACTGATAGATATTATTGTTTTTCTTTAAACACTGTTAATTTGATTTGATTCTATGTGTTAGGCTTAATTAGGCCTAAATTTTGTCGTATGTTCTTCAAATTGTTGTTTAATTGAGTGGATTAGGCTTTAGATGGTCGTTTTTAGGCTATAATCCCTCAAACTGTGTAAACCATCTTCGATTCTTCATCTCTTCTGTGACCGGATTCTTTAACACTGATACTCTTTGATTGTTTTAACTTTGTTGTGTCTTGTTGATGTGCAGGTGCGCAGAGGGTTTTAAAATGGTATCAGTGCTCATGAGGCACGGACGAAACAATGGTGTTGAACCCTATGGAATGATATTCTTTGGTGAATAAAGGCCTGGGGGATCGTCATCCCCGGCCTTTGATTTCTTTTAACTCAATTGAAAAACCATTAAAACCTGCATAAACAAGAAAAACTTAAGAAAATCCTGCGTATTTGGGTTTAGACTGCTTTGGAGGCTTAAGTTTAGAGCACAGCCGTTGGGTGAAAGCATCCAATGGCGAGGATTAATTTACCGAGGTTGAAAGGAGAGGCGGTTGAATAACGGTGGGGAGATTAAGACGGGGCCATCGATCTTGCAAAGATCAATGGTCGAGATCGACCGAGGAAATATAATGTAGAGGGGGTCATATATTTGCGAAATGGAAGAAAATGCAAAGAAAATAGGTGAAAAACCTTTGGCGGACGATAAAAGGGTTGACATTGAAATTGAGCTATCGGAAAGATTCTGGGCCGTCGAATGAGATCGGCCACAGAGATCAACGGCAGAGATTTATCGATGGAGTCCCTTGGAGGATGGGTGGAGGGTGATGAACTAAAGCGAGATTAAACTGGGACCGTTGATCTACAGAGATCAACGGCGAAGATTAAACACGATGGAATGCAATACAAAATGGGGTAAAGTGGTTTCATCTACAAAAACCACTGTTTTCGCGCGACGAAAAGGAAGGAAGGTGGTTTTAAATTTTTGAACACGATATGCATTACTGGCCGACACGTGGCCTTTCAAAACCACCCTCATCGCGTAATTTTAAATCATTAACGTTCGGGCTTAAATTTACGCGAAACTACGCGCTGGCCGTTAGATCTGGGGCGTCAGATCGAGCGGTCAAGAGGAGAGTGCAATAAGACAAGATGCGCGGGCGGAAAGAGGTAAGGCGGTTTTTAATCTGGATCGTCCGATCAGGGAATGGACGGCGGAGATTGGATCTGGAGAAAGGCTAGGACCCAAAGGAGTTGAGCCTATCGGGATTATTATGGACCGTTGGATGAAACAGATCAACGGTGAAGATTTAATCTCGGGGTCAAATGAATAAAATATGAGGCGAGGGATAAGCGGAGCTTGGGTTAATGTGAGTCGTTGATCTACAGAGATCAATGGTGGAGATTCGCCGAAAAAAATTATACAGCGGGGTTTGTATGATTTTAACAAAGGTTTGGAGGATTGATCTGGGTCATCGGATCTAAGTGTATGGACGGCCCAGATCCAATCGGAAGATTTGCGATCGGAGGAGGAGATAGGAAAGGCGCAGTGAAAATCTCCGATGCGATTGAACGAGGTCTGTTGATCTGAGGATCCGATCGACGACGGAGATTTGTCTGCGGAGGTCCAAAGGCGAAGGGATGGGCTTTGGGATGGAGCAATGTGGGCCGTCGAATCTGGGCCGGGTGGGAGAGATCAATGGCTGGGAATCCATCGGAGGGGGAAAATAAAATACTTAAATGCACCCAATGGAAATCTCTGATACGAGATTGCGCATATCGTTGATTGGTTTAAGATCAACGGTAGGGGTTCGCCCAACCCATGAACCGTCGGGACTCTTTAAAATATGAAAAATGGGGCTTTTGAAAAAATACAAAGGGAAATTGGCTTCAGGGAGGGTTTATTTATATGTTTTAGCGCCCAATTGCGGGCTCTTGGTTTTGCGAAGAGGCAAAGGGATCGGGGGATAAAAATAAAAGGAGCCAATCGGATCGGAAGTTTTATGTAACAAAAAGACATGCGCCCGTCGAAAGTTCCGATTGCGATAAGCACTTCGGGACTTTAACTCTTGGTCCTAGGCGTGGTTATATGGTGGGCAAGTGGTTTGGGGGCTTAGCCGAATGGGGCTAAAGCCTTAGCAAAAAAAGGCTTATTTTTATGATTTTTCAATGATTTTCAAAGGACTTGAAAGCTTTCGATAAGGAAAAAAAGGAGTTTTAAACCTTATCAAAGGGGTTTTTATGAAGGGAAGAAGGGAAATGAGGGAAAATAGAGAAATTTCATGGGAAAAAGGGGGATAAAAAGGGAGGTTAATAATGAGTGAAAGGAAGGAAAATGAGGGGGGAAATGGAGTTTTTGCAACAGTGTTTTCTTCAGGATAACAGCAGATTTTCAGAATTGAGAGGGAAACAGCAGTGAAGATTAACTCAAGGATAAGTCATCTTCACAGGACTTCAAGAATTAACAATTTGGAAATAAAACTTGTTTCTTGAAGGCTTCAAAAATTATTTAGCCACCATTTGATATGACAGATTTTAAAGGTGGCTAACAGTGGCTCCACTTGGGGAAGACAGCTGGTTCTCTTAGGTGTCTAGAACCTCAGTTGCAGATCTCTGGCTTTCATTGAACCAGTGCCTTAATCCATTTGGCAGCAACCTTTGTTTTTTATTATCTTTGCAACAATTTAAAACAATGGAATTCTATCAAAACAATATGTCTACCTACCCATTCCTAATGATCCTAACATTTTTTCTTCTTTTCATAGTGCATTTAGACTGGCAAACTCTCTTTACAAACATTTTATTCTTTTGAGAGCAAAAAACCAATCTAGGTCTACTTCTTATTTCTCCATGAACTCAGATTAAACAATTGAGTTCATAAGCTTCTCTACCTAACTACTATCTGTTAGAATTAGACTGTCTAACATATTTTTATTCTCTAATTTCTGAAACAAGAAAATTAAAAAGCATACAAGTCAGGATTGAACAGTCTAACTTGTTGCTGATCTATGGCATAAAAACAAGCTGTACATAGATTATTATTTGCAGAAAATTAAATCAAAATGGTGAAGGCTTAAGATCTGAAATTTTTAAGCATGTCCTTCTTTTTTCTTCAGCTCTATTTTTGAGATTGTTTGAGTTGTTTTATAGGTTCAGAATTTGAGCTTGTTTGAACCTTTTTCTATCCTAATGTACTCTACTGATAAGCCAAGATTAAGTTGTTTGGAAAATCTATTTTATTAACCTATCAGCAGTAAATTGAAAGCTAATTAGTCATGATTAGGTTGTATGACTAACTAGGAATGTGTTTTTAGGAGTGGCATTTGAGCTTGCACACTTTTAGATTTTGTTTCTCTTTTTGGTATGGGGTTGTACCTTTCTTGTTTTTACAATATGCCCTCTTTTCTCTTTTCTTTTTTTTTTGTATTTTTATTTTTCTAACTTTGAATGCAATGCTTAACAATGATATTTATAATGGAAAGTAAAAAAAATCTTTAAAACTCAAGACTCTTGGCAGAAGTAATGCTTGAGCATCCTGCCATTGACAGGACCTCCATACAGATCTTCTCCATTCAATTCTTTCAATAAAAATGCATTGTAACCTCTTTCAGCATCAATAATATAGGGACCTTTCCACAAGTTCTCAAACTTGCCATGTTTTCCCTTCTCTTCCCTTCTTGAATCCCACTTAAGAGCAACATTTCCAACTTGGAAATTATTTGCCTTAGTCCTTTTGTCAAAGAGTTTCTTGATATTTTCTTGGACTAACTGTGTTCTTTCATAGACTTCTTCTCTAGTTTGCTGTAAATGAATTGTTTGGTTGATTCTTCTTTGCATATCGTTTTCTTCAATCTACACTTCTTGAAGGAGTTTCATGACTGGAACTCCTAATGAAGTAAGAAATACTGCATCCATGCCATAGACCAGCTGATAGGGAGACATATGTATTGATTTCTTTGTAGTTAATCTATCAACCCATAAGGCATGAACCAGCTTACTGTGCCATGACTTCTGATTCTGCTCCAACAGCTTTTTGATGATATTGATGAGGCTCTTATTTGAGGATTCAGCTAATCCATTTCCTTGGGCATAGTAGGCAGTAGAATGACCCAAGGTAATGTGGTATTTGTAACATAAATAAACCATTTTCTTAGATTTAAAGGCAGTAGCATTATCTGTTATGATTTTTCTGGGACAACCAAATCTGGATAGGATATTTGTTTCAAGGAACTTGATAATGATAGAGACATTAGCATTTCTAGAGGGTATAGCTTCTATCCACTTGGTAAATAAGTCAATGGCCGTGAGGATCCACTTATGTTGGGCTGAGGAAGATGGGTGAATTTCTCCAATGAAGTCTAAACCACATTGTCTAAAAGGTGCCTCAACTCTGATAGGATGTAATGGTAAGGGAAGGAGTTTTCTTTTGCCATCAAAAATTTGACACTTATGGCAAGACATGACCAATTTCTCAGTGTCTGGGAAAAGGGTAGGCCAATAGTGACCAGATCTAAGAATTCTATTTGCTGTGGCCTTCCAGTAGAGGTGTCCTCCACATTCTCCTTCATGCAACTCATGCATGATCTTTCCTACATCATCTTCGAGTAAACATTTAAGAAAAATTCCAACAGTATTTTTCCAATATAATACCCCATCTAAGATGCAATAACTCAAAGCCTTTTGTTTCAAAAATATAGCTTTAGTTTTAGACAAAGAAGGAGGGGAATTTAAATATAAAAGCACATAAATAATGTCAGCATACCAAGGAGAATTCAGAAATGTGTCTTTAATGAAAGGGGCAATGAATTCTTCTACTTCTTCCAATACATCTACCATGTTCATATCTAGTGCTTGGAAGTTAGACGCAGCCATAAGTTTTGCTAATCCTTGCCCTTTAACTAGTTTGGTGGGCTTGATTTCCAAGTCATATTCAAGAATAGTTGCAATCCATTTTCCCCTTTTACCATCAGGGTCTTGAATTAGAATATCCTTGACAACAGTATGTGGAACAAAATCAATTATGTGAGAGTGTAAAATAGTAAAATATAGACCCTAAAGTCTTTTAATGCTTTCACTAATGCTAAGGCTTGCTTCTCCATGATGTTATACTTGAGAGGAGGGTCTCTTAAGGCCCTACTAAAGAAGGATATTGGTTGTTCTTGCCCCAAATCATTCTTTTGAAGTAAAACTGCAGCTATTGTATGCTCGGATGCAAAAGAAAAGATATAAAAGTCTTTGGTGAAATCTGGACTAATCAAGACTAGTGTTTGGGTAAGAGCTTGTTTAACCAGTTCAAATGATTGTTTAGCTTGTGTAGTCCATTTCACACCTACATCTTTCTTGAGCATGTTTGTAATGTTTTTTAATAGCTCAGCAAGGTTGGGGATAAACCTCCTCAAAAAATTAATCTTTCCAATGAAAGATTGTAATTCTTTGAGGCTTCTTGGATGGCTGATTTGCAATATGCAATCTATCCTTGTAGGGTCTATTTTGATTCCCTCTTCTAAAATTATGTGACCAAGAAGTTTACCTTCTTGGAGACCAAAGAGTGTCTTCTTGGGATTCAAAGATAAGCCAAATTTCCTACACTTCTCAAAAACTCTTCTTAAGTGAATCAAATGTTCTTCATCAGTTTTTGAGAAAACAGTTATGTCATCAAGGTAAATGATTATGAAATAGCCAATATCTTCAGAGAAGGCTATATCCATGGCCCTTTGGAAGGTGGCCCCTGCATTCATCAATCCGAAAGGCATTTTGACATACATAAAGGTGCCCCAAGGTGTGGTAAAAGCAGTTTTGATTTGGTCACTTGGGAGTACTAACACATGGTTATAACTCGAGAACCCATCTAAGAGTGATAACCTTTTTGACCCAACTACCCTTTTAAGTATATGGTCCATCTTGGGCAAAGGGTAGTTGTCTTTTAGGGAGGCTCTATTTAAATTTCTGAAATCAATACAGAGCCTGATTTCCCCTATCTTTTTCCTAACATAAACTAAGTTTGATACCCATTCTGAATATCTAATTGGTACTGTGATCCCAACATCATGCATCTTTTTCAATTTCTACCTTAACTAAAGGTAATAAAACAAGGTTTTTTCTTCTTAGTTTTTGTTTAAAAGCCTTTTGATTTTCCTTCAAAGGAATCTTGTGATGAATGATATTGGTATCATAAGATTTCAGGTCTTTGTATCTCCAAGCAAAAACATTTTTAAACTCTTTGAACAGCTCTATATATTGCAATTTTATGTGATCTGAGAGAGTGCTGGACAGTTTGATCAGCTTGGGTTCTGCTAGGATGCCTATGTTGTGTTCTTCTACATCTGTTTCCACAGGCTCCATTCTTGGTTCTTTGGCTACCGTATTAAAGTCGAAAAGGTGTTCTAAAGGAGTGAGACCTTTGGGAATGGTATCACTCTTGCATTGTAGAAC
Organism: Pinus albicaulis; assembly: GCA_034641835.2. NCBI lineage: Eukaryota > Viridiplantae > Streptophyta > Pinopsida > Pinales > Pinaceae > Pinus > Pinus albicaulis. The sequence goes on from CM076570.1 coordinate 638,241,354, forward strand.
TTCCAAGTCTTCCTGGTTTGTATTGTCAATTAATTATGCTTCAAAAGAATTCTCACAGTGATTTGTATGAGCAGAATGCATTATTTCAACTTCTGGGATTTGTTTGATATACAAACAGTTTTCTTTGTGGCTAGTTTCTGATATTGGTATGGCAAAATCATTCTCTAATTTTAAGAAATCATCTATGTGTTTGTCAGAATAAAACACTTGCCAGTGATCTTCGTTATCAGGCACTAAAGGCCTGTGTTTTACCTTTACACTAAGCTGCTTGTTTATCTCAGGTATTTGGCAGTTGCTGGCATTGAAAGCGGTTTCATTTGCTAGTTATTTAGTGCTCTTGGAATGAAAATAAGTTCATACTTTTCAAAAGTTTTCAATAAATCAAGGGTAGCATTCCGATATTCCCTAAGCCTTGGATTTCTAGCTAAGTATTCTCCTTTGATTTGTCTTATGATAATTTCAGAGTCTCCTAAGATTGATATATTTTGGGCTTCTAATTGTTTAAGCAATTGTAAGCCTAGGAGAAGTGCTTCATACTAGGCAATATTGTTGGTGCATGGGAAATCTAATTTATATGAAAAAATTTGATTTGTATTTTGAATCCACACACCTGCTCCTGCACTTGTTTTATTACAAGATCCATCAAAATTTATTGTCCAAAGTATATCAGCCTTATTTTCATTCTCTTGTTGCTGTTGATTTTCAATGTTTTGAATCTGATTTGAGGGAAGTTCTGATTGTTCTGATAAACTGATGGGGTCTACGTTTTCCTTATCTTGTTGAGTGATTTCATCTTCGTTGTATAAGATAAAGGAATCTAAACTTGATTGAATAGAAAAGATTGGAGAGTTGTTTGGTTTATCTATGTTGCTCACCATGTACTTCATGTGATATTCCCTGTATAATCTTCTGTTTTGGTTAAAAACAGGGATGGTGGCATAAGACATGTCCATTTGAAGGCTTCCCTGAAGTTTGGCTCTCCATGATCTTGATAAAAGCATGCCATACTTAGGGAGAATGTCAGCTACAACTATGTCCATAACTAGACTCTTAGCAGGGATTTGAGATAAGTTAACACATAATTCTTTAATTAAACCCACACATTTGACTCTACTTGAATCAAAGGAATACAGATCTTTGTAGGGTTTAGTAATTTCTAAGCCTTTCCATTACTACCTTGGGCATAAGATTATGCAAAGCTCCAGAGTCTAACATGGCATTGTGTAAAATTTTATCATGTATATTCAAACTAACATAGAAAGGAGGAACAACTCCTTATTGGTATTTCCCTTCAACTTCTGGACCAAACAACAACTCAGGCTTGTCATTTGTCAAGTTTAAGGTATCAGTATCACTTCCTAAGTTTAAAGCTTTTAAAACTTGGTTTTTGTACACTTCTTGGGTTACTAGTTCAGCTAGAGGGATGGTAATTTTTATCTTTGCAATCTCTCCCTCAAGGCTGAAAGGAACAATTGACTTGTTCATATTTACATCTATTTTTTCACTTGAATTCCTTTCAGCAATTTTGATTTGCTAAACCTTTTTTGGACTGGTAATTGGTACAGTTTTGTTAGGACCACTAGCTGAAGTGCTAGGGGAACTCTGTTCAACATTTGGCTAGCTATTTTTCTCTTTGTTTAAATCTAGTTTTCTAGGCCAAATGTTTGTTTTCTCTGTTGTCTTCTTAGGCTAAGTTTTTGTGTTTTTCTTAACAGCAATGCTAGTGTTCTTATCTTTTTAATTGTCTACGTTCCCTTTGCTCCTAAGATCATATTGTTTTTGCACCTCCATGATTGCATTTTCAAACCCCAATCTATAATCATTAGAATCTTCATAGGTGTTTGTATGTTGATCAGAGAAGAAACCTTGTTCTTCTTCGGTGAGGAAAACATCATCCCCACTGTTTGATCCAATCAAGTTTACATGAGCTTCTCCCAAACCTTCCATCTCCCTATCTTACTCATATTGATCCACATAGTTTTGTTGGAAGGGAGGTCTAACCTGTTGGTCACTTTCCTTTTCTTATCTTGATTGTTTTCTCTTCTATAATTCTAATTTCTATTTCTATTTTGGTTGTTTTGAGGTTCTCTTGGTGGCACTCTATCATTCAAGTTGATCTTTTCAAGCATCCTCTCCATTACTTTTACTAGGTTATCAATTTTAGTGTCAGAAGTTGAGATTGAGGGTGCAATGTCAACTTTATAACTTACCCTCTTCTCTGATCTCAACCTATTTCTTTTCTCAATTATGTTTGCTTCTACACTCATAGCCCCCTTCTGCATGTCTTCTAATGTTAAGTAATCTCTCTCCCTTCGTTGATAGGCCATTTCAGCATCAAAACCTTCAGGGTATCTCACTAAGGCCATGCCTTGGGGAGGTTTCATGTGAGGTGGAAGAGCATTGTAAACACTGTTAAACCTAGTGGAGTGGTCATGAACACTCTCCCCTTGATTTCTTTTGAGACTGCTATACTCTGCTAGTATTTGGAGAGGGTTCTTTTTCATTTCCCATTTGTTGATGAATGTTTGATGCAAAGCAGGGAGATCATTTATGTTGTTAGGAGGTAAGTTTTTAAACCACTTCTTTACATCTCCTCCTAAACTTTGGGAAAAGATCCCCATCTTAACGGTTTCCTCTTCTATCTCCATGTAATCAAAAGCATCTTCCATCCTATCTACATGATGTTGAGCTGTTGTAGACTCTTTTGCAGTGAAATGAGGAATTTTTTATTGATAATCATTTGGTAAGGGGAGCAGAGGTTGTGGTAACACTAATGGGGCATACCATGTTGCCATGGCTGGAAAGAAGGGTGGGTTTACAAGGGGTGGATTTACAAGAGTGAAAGTGGGCTGAACTGGAGTGTTTTGAACAGTGGTAGTATGGATTGGAGTGGAAGAAACACTTGGGCTAGCAAACTGGTTTTGAGCAGATTTGTTATGGAAAAGGTTAAAGTGATGAAGAAGCTGGGAATCAGGAGGAGTGGAAGGTGAGGCTTTTCCACTAAAGCTTTGTTGCAAATCTGCAATGTCAAGATCAGTTTGGTTTAAATCACCTTGAGATCTAGTTCTAAAGATGTTCTTTGTATGATCTAAATCAAAGTGTAAATCCTATAAGTCAACAAGGTTTTCAGGGACATATTTTGTTCTTAAGAGGCTACTATTAGCAGCTTATTTTCCAGACTTGCAAGTCTACCACAGAATTCTCTCTGGATTGTCAACTATTAAAGGAGGGTTTGGGTCTGGATGGGATCTAGTGTTGATCCTATGTGAAGCCAAACTGCTTTTCAAAAAAGAGAGAGGTTAAAGTTTTAGAAACTATTTTTTGGGAGTTTTACCTCTCACGATGTCTTATATAGGATGAGACTAGGCTTCTAAACTTCTTCAAGGCTGGTTAACACAGTCCTAAAGAGATCTAGAGACCTAGATGAGTAATAGGCCTTACTGGGGCTAATGGAGTCGCCAGGTGGAAACTATTTAGCTTCTAAGAAGGTAAAATATTGGATGGTTCCACCACCATGTTTATTATGAATCCAAACTGAAATGTTTTTTGGGTTTTTCTGAGTTTTTTCAGCCCTATGGGTTATGATAGTGTCCTAAATCTGATTTAACACTTAGCCAAGGTGTTTAAACATACAGAGTTCACTCTTATGGCTTGGTAACTGATTCCTTCAACGTTTGATAAGGTTTATGAGAATCCTAAGGGTTACTTAGTTTTTTCACTAATTCAAATGAGTCCTATCATGATTACCATTTTGTTAGGTAGTGCTTGAAAAAGGCTACTTATGTTATACTGGACAGTGAGTGTTTTGTTTTAAATATTTTACTCAAGGTCCCACCGTGATCGCCATTATGTTGGTATCCCGTGTTTTGATAGTTTGGAAAATCAAAAGATAAGGCAACATCAAACCAATCTTTAGAGTTCCAGAATCTGGTCCTCCTGTTCTCGGAGAGGGATCTCTCAAATTTATTTGTTTTGCAAAGTTTTAACTTGTGTGCTTAGGGTATCGGTTTTAGACTAGTTATTAAGTGCAAGTGTTTGTTTGTTTGTTTGGTTGAATTGATACAGCAGAATATGAAAGATCTAGGAAAGGTAGGTAGAAAGAAGGAATCTCTGATTCATTGGGCAATGGAGTCAAGAAGAGGTTATAAAAAACTAATCAATGGATATGGGATATCAAAGGGAAAATCTAACTTGGCCACAGGATCCTTTGGGTTTTGGAATGAGATGAACATTAATGGTTTAGAAAGAGAGTTTGAATTCTCAACAAAGGGAATTCTAAAACATAACTTGAACAATAAAGAGGTATTTGATAGACATGGCTAACCATAAATTCTACAAACCACACTTTAAGCAAATAATGACTTCAAAAAAACTTTTAAAATGAAATCTAAGATTCAGGGAACACCCTATTTCCTCAAAGATTTTATTTCAAATGACTTAGAAAAACATAAAAGATTTACTGATAATTGCAGTCATAGAAGAGGGAACACTTAATACATCTTTGATCACAACTATAAAAGACCTTTAAGACAACTATTTAAGCAAGGACAAAGGTCATGATCAAAAAAGACCACCTTGGCTTACTATAAACAAAGATACTTCAAAGGGAGACTTCAATAACAGCCTTTAAGTGGCATCAGACAAGCAGGGAGAACCATAAATCATGTTGAAACCAACTATTCGAACTATTAGAGAAATAAACAAGCATGAGGACTAAAGAGAGAGATTAAAGACTCTAAAATACCTCAATAGAAGAAAACATAAAACAGTGAAGGATAAACAGGTCTAAGGTGATTCTAGGAGTCATTTCTTAGCCTAAAACTTTCATCCTACTGTAGTAAGAAATTATGGAACAAAATGAAAATAGGAGAAAACATTAAACAGTTCAGAATACTTCACCAATAACCAAGCTCATGGATCCAATGATATAACCTTCTCAAGAAAAAAGAATGCAGCAACATCATCAGGGCTTCCAAGACTTCAATTTCTTCTTCAACTTCAACAGACTATGTATTATTTCAGAGAGTTTCAGTATTTCAACTAGTGATCAACCAACCTATATCTCATCTTCTTCAGAAGTATTTATAGAAGAAATGAGGAGGTGGAAGAGCTTTAGGTTTGAAATGTAATAAATTCTGCACTAAATGCAGCTCCAAACCTCGAAAACCATGCAAGGCCTAAGGCAGGAGAGCATTGAATTATGATTCTATTTATTTACTCTGTTTCTGTCTTTTTAAACTCAAAGGGCAAAAATATTGACTTCGAGGCCTATTTCATATCTTTGTAATAACTCTGCTGACAGTTTGAGAATTTGTTCTTTCTTTGGTAATAATTGTTCAGCTATCTTTAGATGAATGTCTTTTGTTATGGCAATAACTATGGCCTCCTTTAATTGCTTTGAGGTTGCAGGTGGCTTTTTAGCTGAGAGGATTCAATTAGCCTCTGATGTGGCAGTGAAGGCTTTCTCGGACTGATAGATATTATTGTTTTTCTTTAAACACTGTTAATTTTATTTGATTCTGTGTGTTAGGCTTAATTAGGCCTAAATTCTGTCTTATGTTCTTCAAATTTTTGTTTAATTGAGTGGATTAGGCTTTATATGGTCGTTTTTAGGCTGTAATCCCTCAAACTTTGTAACCCATCTTCGATTCTTCATCTCTTCTGTGACCGGATCCTTTAACACTGATAATATTTGATTGTTTTAACTTTGCTATGTCTTGTTGATGTGTAGGTGCACAGAGGGTTTTAAAATGGTATCAGTGCTCATGAGGCATGGACGAAACAATGGTGTTGAACCCTGTGGAATGATATTCTTTGGTGAATAAAGGCTTGGGGGATCGTCATCCCCGACCTTTGATTTCTTTTAACTTAATTGAAAAACCATTAAAAATTGCATAAACAAGAAAAAGTTAAGAAAATCCTGTGTATTTGGGTTTAGACTGCTTTGGAGGCTTAGGTTTAGAGCGCAGCCATTGGATGAAAGCATCCAACGGCGAGGATTACTTTACCGAGGTTGAAAGGAGAGGCAGTTGAATAACGGTGGGGAGATTAAGACAGGGCCATCGATCTTGCAAATATCAACGGTCGAGATCGACCAGGGAAATATAATGTAGAGGGGGTCATATATTTGCAAAATGGAAGAAAATGCAAAGAAAATAGGTGAAAAACCTTTGGTGGAGGATAAAAGGGTTAAAATTGAAATTGGGGTTTCGGAAAGATTCTAGGCCGTCGGATGAGATAGGCCATAGAGATCAATGGCCTAGATTTATCGATGGAGTCCCTTGGAGGATGGGCGGAGGGTGATGAACTAACGCGAGATTAAACTTGGACCGTTGATCTGTAGAGATCAACGGCGGAGATTAAACGCAATGGAATGCAATACAAAATGGGGTAAAGTGGTTTCGGCTACAGAAACCACTATTTTCGCGTGAAGAAAAGGAAGGAAGGTGGTTTTAACTTTTTGAACGCGATATGCGTTACTGGCCGACATGTGGCCTTTCAAAACCACCCTCATCGCGTAATTGTAAATAATTAATGTTCGGGCTTAAATTTACGCGAAACTGTGCGCTGGCCATTAGATCTGGGGCGTCAGATCGAACGGTCAAGAGGAGAGCGCGATAAGACAAGATGCGTGGGCAGAAAGAGGTAAGGTGATTTTTAATCTGGACCCCAATCAGGGAATGGACGGCGGAGATTGGATCTGGAGAAAGGCTAGGACCCAAAGGAGTTGAGCCTATCGGGCTTATTATGGACCGTTGGATGAAACAGATCAACAGCGAAGATTTAATCTCAGGGTCAAATGAATAAAATATGAGGTGAGGTGTAAGCGGAGCTTGGGTTAATGTGAGCCGTTGATCTGTAGAGATCAACAGCAGAGATTCGCCGAAAAACATTATACAGCGGGGTTTGTATGATTTTAACAAAGGTTGGGAGGATTGATCTGGGTCATTGGATCTGAGTGTATGGATGGCCCAGATCCAATCGGAAGATTTGCGATCGGAGGAGGAGAGAGGAAATGCGCAGTGAAAATCTCCAATGTGATGGAACGAGGGTCGTTGATCTGAGGATCAGATCGACGGCGGAGATTTTTCTGCGGAGGTCCAAAGGCGAAGGGATGGGCTTTGGGATGGAGCGATGTGGGCCGTCAGATCTGGGCCTGGCGGGGGAGATCAACAGCTGGGAATCCATTAGAAGGGGCCAATCGGAGGGGGCAAATAAAATATTTAAACGCGCCCAATGGAAATCTCCGATGCGAGATTGCACAGATCGTTGATTGGTTTAAGATCAACGGTCGGGGTTCGCCCAACCCATGAATCGCCGGGACTCTTTAAAATATGAAAAATGGGGCTTTTGATAAAATACAAAGGGAAATTGGCTTCGGGGAGGGTTTATTTATATTTTTTAGCGCCCAATTGCGGGCTCTTGGTTTTATGAAGAGGCAAAGGGATCGGGGGTTAAAAATAAAAGGAGCCAATTGGATCGGAAGTTTTATGTAACAAAAAGACATGCGCCCATCGAAAGTTCCGATTGCGATAAGCGCTTCGGGACTTTAACTCTTGGTCCTGGGCGTGGGTATATGGTGTGGAATTGGTTTGGGGGCTTAGCCAAATGGGGCTAAAGCCTTAGCACAAAAAGGCTTATTTTTATGATTTTTCAAGGATTTTCAAAGGATTTGAAAGCCTTCGATAAGGCAAAAAAGGATTTTTAAACCTTATCAAAGGTGTTATTATGAAGGGAAGAAGGGAAATGAGGGAAGATAGAGGAATTTCATGGGAAAAAAGGGGATAAAAAGGGAGGTTAATAATGAGTGAAAGGAGGGGTACAATGAGGGGAAAAATGGAGTTTTTACAGCAGTCTTTTCTTCAGGATAACAGCAGATTTTTAGAATTGAGAGGGAAACAGCAATGAAGATTAACTCAAGGATAAGTCATCTTCACAAGACTTCAAGAATTAACAATTTGGCAATAAAACTTGTTTCTTGAAGGCTTCAAAAATTATTTAGCCACCTTTTGATATGACGGATTTTAAAGGTGGCTAACAGCATCTTCATCTCCTCTTATTTAATACATGGTACATACTTCAATGGCTCTATGAACTTGTTATAATCCAATTTGAGTTGACCCAACTTGAGTTTGTTAAAATCCCTAATATTTCCATCATAGTATCTCCCTTCATCACTAGCAGTTGGTCAAGATTGCTATAGCCTTTGCATGTATGACAAACTTTGTAGCAACATTGCATTTAGTTGTCGCTGCTTCTCGTGGTGTCTAATGACTTTCTCATTATCATCCTTGTAACTCTGAAGTTCAACCTTTAAACTTCTCATTGTTTCTTCCAATTGTGGGTTAGATTCTATAACTTTCCTTTCATCAGATTCATCATCCTTGATTCATGGAATTGCCTCCATGTTACATTGTGCTACTCTGCTAGTAGTTTTCCTTCATTTTTTGGTGTCTTTTTATGTGTTGAAAACAACACATCAATGTTAGCTTAAGAAAGATGATGATAATTTTTGGCATATTTAACTGCTTTGGCCACATATGAATTGGACTGTAATGGTCCAAAATTGAAGCTCTATTTAAGTTGCATGTCACACTCATATTTTGGTTAGTTTTCTAAATTGTATAATAAACTTCAAAACCTCATTAATCTAATTTAACAATTTATCACAACAATTATTTTCTCTTTATGCACACATGCATTCATTTCGAGGTACATTTCATTGCCATGCAAGATAGGCATCCACCCTACTCACAACCATACACATGCAATTGTATACATTGCATTTTTAAGCTTTTAATTATATGTTATTGATTTCAGTGTCAAAATCAATTATGGGAGTTCACACTCCTTTCAATAGCCTTCCACAAGGTAAAACTTTTGAAACATGACTCTTTTTCAAGGGTGTGCTTGGTTCATACGATTTCTCCAAATTAAGAAACAAAACTTGTATCCAAGGTTAAATCAAGGTAGCATTACTATTATCAAAACATAACTAGCAAGCTCTATATCTTTCTCAAATTCATCTATGGTTTTAACATAGCTCCAATTTTATTTTTGTGATGTATTTCTAGCTTGTCAAGCGTAGTGTTTGAAACCATAACTTTGTGATATCCCCTTGTTAATATTTTTGTCCTGTAAATAATTGTAATTATTTTAAAAGACTGAGAGAGTGACACAGATTCCATTAATTGAGGCAGGAGAATGCTTGAGGGAATTTTTGTTTATAATATCAATCTTGGTTAGTTGAGTGTGTTGATGGTGCCATAAATTAACTGAAAGAAAATGGACAGGGGTATGTGTCCTTTGAATCTCCCTTAGAAAGAAAAACATGAAAAAAAACATTAAGGCAACATGGGTTACACTTTCCATGAGGATGGGAATGCTATGAAATCATGGAGAAGAAGAGAAGTTGGTTATGGGGAAGGGGAGGACCCAAATATATTTTGGACTAGGGAGATATGCACTCGACGGAGGGATCAAAAACACACACGCGGAATATGCAGAGAGAGAAAACCTCATGGCACACAAAAGTTGTGGGAAGGGCATAGATAGTGGCATTTTAGAACTATTGTAGAAGAGGCAAAAAAGGTAGCATCTTGAGTTGAGTTGTTGGGCGCTTAAGAGAGATATAAACCAACTAAAGAACCCTATTGAAAACTTGTTGGGCATAAGAATTACAAAGAGAGAAATGGCTTGCCTCGGGGATGAAGGCAGAGTGTCTTGGTGATATTCTGGTTCAATTGTGCATTCATTGAGGCTTCCCTCTAAAATCACTCCACCTCAAGCTTTGAAATCTGACTCGGAGGTGAAAACTACAAGTAATAGTGGTTGTAGCTTGTCTACGGTTGGGTGGAGAGTTGAAGTCCCACTCTCAATTGGAACACTCTTGCATTGTTTAATATAAGTGCTTCTTATGATCTTTACTCACAATAAAAATATGTTTAGATTCTCAGTTGAGATGGTGTTATTAATGCATGAGAAATATATGTGTTATTATTATTTACATAAGTGACTAATATGGTGTGTTAATGTTTGAAGGTGTTGGGATAACATGTAAGAATATTGGTTATATCATAGCAATATTTAGTAAGGGAACTCTTTATTATTGCAGTATTGTGATTATGTTGATTAGAAGCTTTCATTAGCATTGTTTGTGTTGCAATGTGGTAATATTGAGGATTTCCTCCTCTTTTATCCTTATTGACCTATAACTTTATGTGGTGGTCTCCTCCATGTCTTCAGTATTGTATACCCTTCTTCTCAGTTTATATTTCCATGTTAACAAGAGCTCAAGCCTTTAGTGATGTATACCTTGGTGTTGGGTATACCCATCCATTTTATCAAGGACTCAATCCAATAGATCAATATTGTATGTTATTTAAGACACGACCTCATAAGTTTAAAAGACTTGATTTTATGCTCTTGTACACTCTGTAAAGTTGTATCTCTGCTATATATGCATTGATGTTAAATCCCTCAAGGCTAGGAACCATATTTTGTATGTTGTCTCAGATTTGAGATGACATGGTAAATCCTTGTTTGAATGGCAGGTTATAGTCATGGTGATCAGCTATATTGGTACCATATTGGTGGGTATTCATACATTGGCTACTTATGTTAACAAGTTGCCTGGAAACCCTTCATGAATTTGTGTATCATTGTCCGCTAGGCAGGAAACCCTTTTATATATAACCACCTATGTGGTTGTAATTTTCACGAGGTAGTATTATGGTGTGTTTTATGAGCAATGGAGGCTCTTTAGGAATCTTCAAGCTTGTAGCCAAGGGTATTTGACGACCATCTGTGCAAAACATGCCTGGAATTCTCGTCCATGTGAATGAAATGTTTTTAGACTAGTGTTATTGTAAGTTATGTGCCAATGCTTATGGTCCATGCCTTTAATTGGGATTAACGGGATAATTCCTTGTTTCTTTGAGGAATGTTGATCTCCTTGCATCCTTTTGGGCACCATATGCCTTATGGTCTCCTTTATGAGATTTTCGTGCTTGTTGGTCCTTCAAGGGAGGCCTTGGGATCTCTAGATTGAGATCAACCTATTCCTCATAAGTTAATGACGACCCAAGGAACCACATATATTTGAGAGGATGAATGGACAAATTTTTGATATGTCTTGTATTGTGTCCACCAAGAACCTTGACATGGTATCCTTGTGGTAAGCTCAGGAGGGATAGCACATGTGTGTGCTTCATAAAATCCCAAGAGCAAGATTCAGAGTTTGTTGCAGATCCAATCTCTTATATAACCATCATGGCCAAGCCAAGGATGAGCTCTTCGTGATTGGCCCTAAGTGGTTTATGATAACTAGGTATCAAGTGGAACCACTGTGACCCAGATCAATTTTATGCAGTTCTGCACGTAGTAGGGTTTCCTTATCCTAACGCAGCTTGTCTATCGTTCATTAAAATGGAAAAGCACGTATTGGAGGAGTCTACAAGTGGTTCCATATCACTAATTATATCCCTCCCTTATTCCCTTGTGACCAGATGCTTGACTATGTGTTGACACCAATCTATGAACGAACAAGATTGAGTGGGGAGATCAACGGCTCAAATGGAACCAGGATGACACAAGCCCATAGGGGTGGCATCCCAGAAGCCCACAAAAGGTCGTGCGAGAGGAATTTCTAAGCTAATGAGGATTGGGATAGTGTTGCAGAGATGGCAGTGTGGATCAGGTTTGGATGGACTCGAGGTTGTGTATTAGTCAATGATGGAGCCCATTACACATTATCCCAACAGGAGGACTCCCAGATGGTTTAAAGGTCGCACACTCAAATGGAAGTGGGCTGAAATAATCCTGAGTTGCAATGGCAGAGACATGAGCCCGATAGTTTATTCATTCTAGGCAGACCCACCTTACAAGTGAGCCCAGAATTCTGGCCCTGGAACCTTTATAAGTGCGAAAAAGAGGAAAGGGTCGAGTGACACATCTCGAGAGACAAGAAAAGTCTCTGTCAATAAGAAATCCTTAAAATGACCAATGACGGGTCAACCTGGAATGTTAACCTGGAGCAACTCATGAATGCGTAAATATTAAGGGTCAAGTAACAGAAAGTTTGGCAACAGATAATGGCCTGTCAAGTTTGGTCGGTAAGATATGTATATATATGCATATTATTTCCATATTAATGCATAGCGCGAGTGTTGTGAAACCAAACCCATGAATGGGTCGATAGCTAATACGCCATGGCCAAGTGGAGCTAGGTAGCCACGTGGGTGCCATGCGGCGAGTTGATGTTGGGCACCTCTGGAATTGTCAAGAATTCAAATGACCACATCTTTTGATCCAAAGGTCAGGTTGAAGTAAAATTTTATATCACTGAAATCATTTTGAAGAGATTAATGCAACGGTGATGTCTAACTGAGGTTTAAGTTAGTTGAAAAGATCAAAAAAATTTAGACCCCATTTCCATAAATATGGAACCTTGGATCTTGGGTCAGCATAGTAACCACCTCCTTTTAACTGGTGTTTTGGTGAGGATTAGGAGGGAGTGAATTACAAAGTGGTATCATAGTATCTAGGTTCAACACTCGACCTAGATGGGATCTATCATGGGAAATTGACAGCATAATTCCCGCAAAGGGGTTTCATAATGATTTTTTTTAATTAACTAAATTAATTCATAAGTGTTAAAAGTCAGTCTATAAGTGATGTATTGCTTGCATAATAAATATGCATGAATCCCTGTATCTAGGGAGGAGAAAAATTATGAGTGTAATTACTGAACGCAAGCATGATGGTATCTTACTCGTAGAATTTTATTTGTATTGCACACTAACTACAATGATGTTCGGTGTGTTAATGTGATAATGCCTTGGAAATGCATGCACTTTATATTTGGCATCTTGAAGGTGGGGAAGCTAGTGGTTGTGGCCTTGGAAGTTGTTCTCTCTTTAATTTTGCATACCTACCTGTAGGTTAGTGAGTTACTTATAGCATACCATCACCATTGGTTGGGAGATGCAATCATGTATTCTTGGAACAATTATGTTCATGAGGTTTGAGGGACTTGGAGAAGAATCCCTATGTGATGTGTATATTATATAATATTTCTTGGTTCAGTGAATGGTAGGCCCATATGTATTATATTCTAGTTGAAATGTGTAAATCCCATGGTATATATGTTGTAGGAGGCTAAGAACCTCAGTAAAGGTTGATTGTTTCCTATATGTTGATGTTATATTCAACCTTATAAATGTGTGTTCGTCTTGGTGAATGCTTGCCTATGCGTGTAGGCCTCCAGTGTGGCAACACGATTGGGTGATTATATATATATATATATATATATATATATATTTATATATATATCCATTGATTGTGAAACTATTTGTATACATATGATATACTACACAAAACTATTTGTATACATATGATATACTGCACAAATGGGAAAATTTATAAGTTGTAAAGTGATTTGTGTATGAATATATTGACTATGATGGGGGAGTCCCATTACCTTATCGTTATATGGAAAAGAACCTCGATGAAGGTTGACCTTTTCTTTAGGATGGTTGTGGTTTCCTTTATGAATTCTTGTCTTTTTGGTCAATGTCGGGTGTGACATATGAAAATGGATGGTTGAAGCCTGTAAAGGTTGTCATCTCTCTATGAGATAGGACATCCATGATCAATGCCTGAACTAAATGAGTTCAAATGAAAGGGCCTTGTATAGACCTTGTAGATGGAGGATTTGTAACTCTGCTAGAGAAAGACACTATAATATTAGAGTTTATTTTGAATTATCAGGACTCCCATGTGTAACATCATCCTCTCCAATAAATACTTATCTTGTATGTATGGGTATTTTTCTAGTATAGTGGTCAAAGAAATTGGAGAATATAATGAGGACATGGTTGAAGATGTTGATGATTTTGTTGCATGTGACAGTCAAGCTTATGAGGTGCTTTGTTGTTGTTGGCCTTGCATGAAGAGGTTGAATATGCATGCCACTTAGGTTGCTTGTAGAAACGATGACCTTTTTATTAGTGGTGATAGTCTCAGTAAATAGATTGAATGAAGCCCGTGAAGGTTGACACTCTTTTCCCTTGCGAAGGTTGATTTTACCAAGTAATAATAGGGGTCTCGGTAAAGAGGTTGATAGTAACCAATGCTAATAATTTTGACTAAAAACCTAAAATTTAATCTAGTAAAGACATGATTAAGAATGAAATTATGTTGATGTGTTAAAGGGTTTCTAATTAATTCCTCAAAATTTCATAAGTCTTGATTACTAGCCTTGGTCTAAAGGATTAATTTAAACTATTGCTTTGGTATCGGTATAGAGATTGAATGAAACTAACAGTGTTGATTTTGGCATAGTAGTTGGTTTCCAATTATAGAAGAACTTCACAAATAAACTGGAATTTTCTGAAAGCATGGTTATAAATGAGTTTATATGTGCATGTGCACGTAGAAATTTTGATTTTTGAAAAATTATCTTGAAATATTTATATGTTGGATTTTGATACATGTGACTAATACGTAAATTGAGATGTGTGAAGTTGCAGGTCAGTGTGCTTGGAACAACAGGGCAAGGCAACTGGTATATTTTTTTATAACTATTAATTCACTAACAACTGAGTGTGTATGGAAACAAATAGAAATACTCAGTACCAGTTAAAGGAAACATGTATTATGGCATGGTGCAGTGGGATATGGACCAAGTCCATCGAGCACGACTCAAGAGGGACATCTCTCTAGAGGAAAATAATTTTAGGAATTTTGAGGTTGAGCTTAAGGACTTGGAAGATGAACAAAAGCTATGCAGGCAAGAAATTAGAAAACTCACTTAAAAGCAATAAGAGTTTGTCGAGTGGATTGTTGAACTACAAAAACAGTTGCATGAAATGACATATCAAGTTAAATCCTCAAAAAGGAAAAATGGCATTGACAGGAAGAGGCTCTATGAGGCTAAAAAGGAGAAGAGGATATTTTCTTGTTGGTGTTGTGGAGAGGAGCATCTGAAAAAGGATTGTCCCTATAGGAATAAGAAGAAAGAAATTAGACCCTATGAGCCACAGGGACACGCATCAACGATGCAAGATGACGAGAAGGAGGAGGGGGAATTCCCTCATGCTCACTGATATATGTGTATGTGTATGTGTGTGTGTGTGTGTTTTGAAAATATCCCCTAGGAACTTTTGGGGAGTGTAAGACTTCAAAGTTGTTGTGAGCCTTGTAAAGAATTCTTGAACTAATTTTGGTATATGAATATGCATATGTATATGTACGCAAAGTGCATTTGTATGATGGCTAGAAGTACCATGAACATTAGACTCAAGGGGATAGAATTTAATTTTTGGGTATTTTTTATGTTAAGGCCTATAAGTCGTGGTTTTAATTTATCTTTTTCATGACTAACATCGTTTTGATTTTATATTTGTACATGACCATGCTCTTTTGTGTGTGGTTTCCTCTATGATTGTGATCATATATTTTATTTTATTTTTTGGTGTCACCTATTATGTCGCATCTTGCGTTGTCTATTGATGTTATGACATGCCTTCTATTTACATACTTGGGGTTTAGCGCCTTGAGTCAAGTCGATTGAAGGTGGGAAGGAGACCACAAAGCTTTGGTGAAATAAAATTGAAGAGGGCCGCATGTAATGGATAAGAATAGTGATCAGTTGAGTGAGTTCTAGATAATGAGGAACTTTAAGCTAGGCAGATGGGTTGGAAAAAGGCCAATGCTTAAACATATTGGAAAGTTACTCCTAGACACAACAATGAGCATAGACGAAAACATAAGTGGTTGGAAGTTGCCGCATAACAACAATTTGAAAGGAAAAGGAAAAAAGGAGGAATTCTTGAAGAGAATTACATTAATTGATGTGTGTTTTTTATGTACAGGGAGCTTTATCTAAACCTTGGTTTTATTTGACATAAATTAATGTATGTTACACCTATGACTGAGTGAACAACAACATGATGACCAAGTGGATGGTTAGTTCATGGGGAATGATGGATAATGGCATGGTAGCCATGAGAATGGCACAAGGGAAGTTCTTTGATCTTAACTCTATATATATATATATATATATATATATATATATATATATAGCATGGCCATGATCAGGCCAATATTTATATACCAATGTAAATGCCATTGTGACTGACAGGTTTTGTCAAGAGTCATTCTCCATCACTGTGTGCTTGTTGGGATGGAAACCGATTCAATGTGTGTATGTGGTCAAAGAAAAGAGAAGGAATTAGGTGTTTGTCAGGTTAGAAACTGATCTAGTCTATGTACGAGGTCAAAGAGAAGAGAAGGCATTGAGTGCTTTCCACGATGGGAAACCGATCTAATGTGTGTAAAACAAAGAGAAAATTAAGATAAGTATCAATATTCCATTGATTTTTGAACTTTTAAATTATGAATCTAAATTCAATATTTTGATTTTTTATGGGTTAGGTTATGAGCTAACCTCTTTTTTTTGTGATAGGAATTAAAGTAGAATTCTAGGTTCACCTCATGAATAAACTACTAATGAGGTATGACTAAAAACTATCTTATGGATCCATCGCATAATTGAAATAATTTTCGACGAGTTTCAAACCATCTAATGCAGTTCATCATCAGGACGAGATAGATGAAGAGAATTCGGACTTGACAAAGGTATAAAAAGAGCTAAAAAGATATAACCGTTAAAAATTAATAATGATTAGAAGAATAAAATATCCAAAAAAATAGTAAAAAAAAAAGATCAAAATTCAAAAAATAATAAGTAATAAATTTAAGAGTAAATATATAAAACAATAATTAAATTAAATAAAAAGAAAAAGTAATAAATAAAGGAGTAAATCAAATAAATAAATAGTTGAAATATATAAATATTAGGAAAAATTAAGATCAAAATATAAAATAAAAACAAAATCAAAGCATATATATATATATATATATATATATATATATATATATATATATATATATAATTGAATAATAATAAAATAAATAAAGATAAAAACAATATAAGGGAAAAAGGGAATAGAATAAAAATAATATTATATTAAATATATAAAATCAAATTAAATAATTATATATAATAACTATAAAGGGATAATAGTTATATAGATACTTAATATATAAAGAAAGGAATTAAAATAAATTACTTCAAAAATAAAATAAAAGTAAACAAGCTCAAAACAGGGGCCAGATGAAGAAAATAAACAAAATTAATAAAAAGAAAAGATAATAAATAAAAGCCCAATACACAAATAAAAAGGGGAGAGACAAAAATAAGAATTAAACGAGATAAAAATAAATAAAATATGCTAGAAAAAAGAAAGAAAAAGACGAGAAGGTAAGAATAAAAAAAGAAGAAAAGGAATAAAGAAAAAACAAAAATCCAAGGAAGCAAATTAAGAAGAATATCTGGATGGAAAAATAGGGATCCAATTTTTACTGATCTTCTAGCCGTCGTCCCTGTTAAAGTTTTTAATAACACATTTCTTAATTTAGATGGCTTCCCTAATCTTACTGTGATGATAATGGGAAACGTTAGCTAGAACACAAGCATCCTCAATGCATATTTGATGCTTAGTATTTGCAAAATGCTCAGCAAGAGCTGAAGATTTGGAGTGATTACTATTGATGTCCGCAACATTCTCCTGAATCCTACACTTGTTGGAACGACCAATCTCACCTATATAAGGCTTCCCACAGGAACATGGGATCATGTACACCCCTTTAGAGTTTAACAAACCTCAAGGAAGACCGAATGGTGGAAAGCGGTTTAAAGGTAGCAAAGATATTATTTTTCTTAAGAACCTGAGCCAACTTGTATGTGGTTCCTTGAATAAAAGGAAGATGGGCAATGGCAATGGGATTGTTGGAATCATATTTAATTCTAGGCCCTTTAACCATTTTTTCCGCCTTTTCTGCCTTTTGGAAAGCTTTCAAGCCTTGTTGCTTTTTATAACCATTACTCATGAAGACCTATAAAAGATGAGATTTCTCATCATTGATATGAAGGTCATCATAAATTCTAAGGGCTCTAGTAGCAAGGGTATTCAGAACACCAAATTTTTAGGTAGGGTGATGAAAATTAACATGGATATATTGCTTTGTGTGAGTCTTCTTGCAGAAGACTTGATGGGAGATGGAGCCATTTTCCTTCTTAGTGATTAGGACATCGAGAAAGGGAATGTTTCCATCAAGATCAACCTCCATTGTGAATTTTACAAACTTGGATTGGTTATTAAGATGAACTTTAAATATTACATCTTTGACCATGGGAACAAATAATAAAGGTATCATCAACATACCTTTTCCAAAGCTTGGGACGAAAAGGAGCAGAGGAAAGGGCTTTGGTCTCAAAATCCTCCATGAAAAGATTAGCTACAATGGGGGAGAGAGGGGATCCCATAGCTACTCCACAGGTTTTCTCATAAATATCATCTTGAAAGCTAAAGAAAGTATATTTTAAGCAGATGCTAACTAATTGGCTAAATAAATATGATGATATGAAGGCCATCACCCTGCCTAGAAATTTGGTGTTCTGAATACCTTTTCTACTAGAGACCTTAGAATTTCTAATGACCTTCATATAAATGATGAGAAGGCTCATCTTTTAGAGGTCTTCATGAGAAATGGTAATAAAAGCATCAAGGCTTGAAATCCTTCCAAAAGGCGGAAAAAGCGACTAAAGGGCCTAGAACTAAATCTGATTCCAATAATCCCATTGCCACTATCCATCTTCCTTTTATTTAAGGACCCCACATACAATTTGGCTCATAATTATTAAGAAAAATAATATTTCTACTACCTTTAAACTACTTTCCACCATTCAATCCTCCCTGAGGTTTGTTAAAGACTAGATTGATTGGGCCTCTAACTCTAAAGGGGTGTACATGATAGGCAGAAAAGGTAGCATCTTGAGTTGCATTGTTGGGCGCTAAAGAGAATTATAAACCAACTAAATAACCCTATTGAAAACTTGTTGCGAATAAGCATTACAAAGAAAATAGTGCCTTGCCTTAGGGATTAAGGCATGGTGGCTTGGTGGTATTCTAGTTCAGTTGTGCATTTGTTGAAGGCTTCCTTCTGAAAGCACTCCACCTCAAGCTTTGGTATCTCGCTTAGGGGTGACAACTACAAGTAATAGTGGTTATAGATTGTCTAGGATTGGGTGGAGAGTTGAAGTCTCACTCTCAGTTGGAACACTCCTGCATTGTTTAAGATAAGTGCTTCTTATGCTTTTTACTCGCAATAAAACCATGGAAAATTTTAGGGGCTAATATTCGCAGGTGGGCTAATTTTCCATGGTTTTTCCAAAAAAAAGATTCGCCAATTTCCTTTTTTTATAAAAGTGATTCGCCCAAATTTTACAATATAAAATTATTTTACCTTAAAAATCACCAACATTATATAGACAATATATATAATATCATTATAAATTTGAATAATTTTACAAATACATCAATAAATATTTTATATTTTTCACATTAGGGACTAGTCAGATTCGCCAATTTTTTAAACTTCAAAATAATTTTCCATCCTTAAAATTTTCCCTGAATAAAACATGTTTACATTCCCGGTTGAGATGGTGTAATTAATGCATGAGACATGTTTGTGTTATTATTATTTACGGGAGTGACTAATGTGTTGTGTTAATGTTTGAAGGTGTTGGAATACCATGTAAGAATGTTGATTATATCATAGCAAAATTTAGTAAGGGAACTCTTTCTTATTGCAGTTTGGTGATTATGTTGATTAGAAGCTTTCATTAGCATTGCTTATGTTGCAATGTGGTAATATTGAGGATTCTCTCTTATCCTTATTGACCTATAACTTTATGCAGTGGTCTCCTCCATGTCTTCAGTAATGTATATCGTGGTTTTGGGATTATATTTCCATGTTAACACAAGCTCAAGCCTTCAATGATGTATACCCTAGTGTTGGGTATATCCATCCATTTTACCAATGACTCGGTCCAATAGAGCTATATTTTGTGTTGTTTAAGGTAAAACCTCATGAGCTTGAATGACTTGATTTTAAGCTCTTGTACACCCTGTAAAGTTGTAGAAATTATATAACATATGCATTATATATCCAGATTCTCCTAATCTAACAATATTTATCTTCTTGTTAAATACAGAGTCCTTCCACTGCTAATCTTTTGCGGAAATTATAAACTCAATTGCAAACACATGAAGCAATAAAAACAATCGCACATAACACAGTTGTTTAACGGGAAAGCCTGAAGTTGAAAACCCCAACTATCATATATTATGTATCATGGAGATCATGTAACAACCTCATACAAAGCTTAATACATCAAGCTCTCAGTACAATCAATCGTCACACACTAACAAGAAGAAATCTTCAAATCCATGCATTGATTTCTTGCCACCTGATAGCCTACCTCCATTGCGCAATCCCTGTTGAAGAAGACTCGTGAATGAATTCGAATCTACCTTGCCTTGACTGCGCAATCCTCATTGGAAACTCCAATGTGTGTGTGATGCAATCAATGCATCACTATAGTCACAACGGATAGTCCATCTCACCCTTTCACCTACCTTTCCAAGGAGTCTCCACTGGAACTGACATGCACTGTAGTTAACTACTGTATTTGTTCAGTTGATTAGTGAGTTATTATTTGTGAATTAATTAACTAATTAATTCACTCCACTCTCACTAGTGTATCATTCAGTTAGACTAGATACAACTAGCTCAACTGAGTTTAACACAAATAACTGAGTTAAACTGAATAACAACTCCATGAACCACTGTTCCAACTCTATCATAACTTTTCCAATTCAATTCTAACTGAGTCCTCCATGCATGAACCACCAGTAAACCCTAAGAATTGCGTAATTCCTTCAGCCCATTGATTTTCCAAATCTGTACACTGAAATAAAGTGCTCCAAGAGAATAAGTTGATGTTTATTGTCGGATTATTATTAAGGGCTAATAATAATCGACATGCATCTATTGTTAGATCGACGATCTATAAATAAGCTTCGCCCAATATTCTAAAAATAGAATTTCATCTATTTTTCCAACTTGACCAACCATCCACAAATAGCATCCTGCAACTTCTGAAATATGATCACCATGTCTAAAAATAGACTTGCACCTAAAAATAGCCTGCGGGACCACTTAGTGAAGGCGACTAATTTTCACTAAGCTCCATCATCTTGTTGAATCTCAAAACTCCCTCTCAACAAGATAGGGATTATCCTTCACCCCGATCCTGCCTCTATGGTATTCGAATTTTCTCCTGGTGAGCGCCTTCGTCAGAATATCTGCATCCTGATCTTCCGTAGGAATGTACTAAAGCAACATGATCTTCCGCTGCACACAATATCTAATATGATGATACCAGATATCAATATGTTTAGATCTATCATGAAACACAAGATTAATCGAGAGTTTAATACAACTCTAATTATCACAATGTATCACGATAGGATCTAAATGTGAACCGAACAAACCGACTAGGATCTTCCTCATCCAGATAGCCTCACATGCAGCTTGACTTGCTGCCATGTATTCTGCTTCCACTGAACTGAGTGCCATGGATCTTTGTTTCATGTTGTACCAAGAAACTGTTGTAGATCCAATACTGAAAATCCCTATTGATGTGCTCTTTTTGTCTGTTGGGCTGCCTGCCCAATCTGCATCAATGAAGCCATGCAAATTCACCTCATCCATCTGTCTGTACCATAAGCCATACTCAGATGTGCCCCTGAGATACCTCAGGACATGCTTGCCTGCCTTCCAAAAGAGCTCGGTAGGCTTAACCATCGCTTGTGAAATTTGGTGCACCCCATAGCATATGCCTGGTCTTGTATTAACTAAATACATGAGCGAACCCACCAACTATCGATAAACAGTGGCATCCACTACCTCTGCTGATGTAGCATTCTCTTTCCTCCAATTTCCTGGAAGAGGAGTGTTGATAGGCTTGTAGCCTTGCATGTGAAACTTCTCCAGTATCTCCCGGGCATACTTGCCTTGAGACACACACAGTTCACCTTCCCGCTATCATATTTCTAATCCAAGGAAATAATGAAGGAGGCCTAAATCCTTCATCTCAAACTCCTTTGCAAGATCTTCCTTGCATGAGTGTATCAACTACTCATCCCCTGTTAGTATTAAATCATCAACATAAAGAACAATGATTAAAAGCTTACCTTCCACCACAATTTGGTACAGGTTTGCATCCGCCTCACTCTTGGTGAAGCCAAGTCCGGTGAAATAGTTGTTGATCCGAGTGTACCAAGCACGAGGTGCTTGTTTCAGCCCATACAGCACTCTTTTGAGCCTGCACACATGCGACTCGATGCTAAAGATTTCGAATCCTTCAGGCTACTCAATGTACACTTCTTCCTCAATGATCCCATTAAGGAATGCAGTCTTCACATCCATCTGATGAATGTGCCAACCCATCTGCACTGAGAGAACAAGGATGGTCCTTATGGAAGAATATCGTGCGACAGTTGCAAAGGTTTTTTCATAATCAATCCCCTCGATCTGTGAGAAGCCCCGGGCAACAAATCTTGTCTTATACTTCTCGACGCTCCCATCAGAAGCTTGCTTTACCTTGTAGATCCATCTTGATCCTACAACTAATTTACCCACCGGCCTTGGAACAATCTCCCAAGCGCTATTTTTGACAATGGAGTCATACTCCTCCACCATGGCATCTACCCATGTGGGCTCCTACACTACTTCGAAAGAAGATGGCTCTGTCATGATACACTTGCTCATAAGAGCCATGTATCTAGTAAATCGGTCAAGTGATTGTCTCTGTCTGCACTGTGATGTAGGGACTCCTACATTTTGTGCCACATCAAGATTCAGTCTCTCAGCTTCTGTGGTACGCTTTCTGCCTTGTCTGATGTTTGGTTTTGCATGAGTGGACTCCTCCACTCCATGAATCTCCTCTTGTGGCTTATCCACATCTAGATGCTCATCTTTGGGAACAAGTAGCTCCTCCTCTGCATGCAAGTGTAGCTCCCTCTCAAGCGACAAATTCATGGCTTTCACCTCATTGAATTTTATATCCCGTCGCACCACAGTCATCCGACTGTCTGGAAAATACACACGATAATTATGGGTTGTTTCTGTGTACCCCACAAATATCCTAACTTCTGCAGTGGGCTCCAGCTTCTTCCTGGCATCCTTTATCACATGAATGTAAATAGATGAGCCAAAAATCTTCAAATGAGAAATATCAGGCTTCTTAACAGTAAAAGCTTCTTCAGGTGTACTCATGCCAAGTACTCTATGAGGACAACGGTTTTGCACATAAACCGTAGTGTTGTATGCTTTCGCCCACAAGTGCATCGGTAGGCCCTGGTCATGCAGCATAGCTCATGCAGCAACCACGATCGTTCTGTTCTTCCTCTCCACGACCCCATTTTGATGTGGGTTATGAGGCGCTATGAGTTTTCTTCGAAATCCTTCTTTGCTACAGAAGTCTTTGAATTTGCCCGAAATATATTCACCACCATTATCACTCCATATAGCTTTCACTTGCTTTCCTGACTCCTTCTCCATCAATGCTTTAAACTCACATAACTTTGAGAATGTTTCGCTCTTCTTCTGCATGAATAAGATCTAGCATCTACGAGAATAGTCATCAACAAAAGTAACATAATACCTGTGCTTTGTTGTTGAAGCAACCAAGAAAGTTCCACACACGTCTGTGTGAATTCTCTCCAGGATCACCAAAGCACAGTTCTCCTTCTCATGAAAGGTGGTCTTCACAAACTTACCCATAGTACATCCCTTGCACTGATCTAACTGCGCAAGAGTACCCTTGGGAAGTCCAATAGAAATCTGCTGCAAAATCTTCAAAGCGCCATGGTGAAGATGGTCTAATCTCCTATGCCATAATTCGCCCTCACCCCAGCTCACCACTTCTTCTGCTTTGCCCATCATTGCAGCACAACCATATACCTCCAGCTTGTAGAGATTCTTAACTCGAATCCCTATCTTCTTGGTTTGACCCGTTGTTATATGTCGAAGGAAGACTTTTCCCTCACTGAAAACAATGTCATAACCTTTGTCTTCCAACATTGCGACCGAGACCAAGTTCTTCTTCAGACCTGGAACATGCATAAAATCTTTCAACAGAAATGGATTACCTAACTCCCTCTCAAAAGTAATGATCCCAATGCCAGTCGCACTGTATCGACCATCGTCACCCATCTCTATATGCATTTGGAGATCCTTCTCCTCCAAGTCACTAAACAACTCCTTGTCTCTCGTCATATGGAAAGACGCACCACTATCAAGATACCACATCGATCCCATTGAGCTTGAAACCAAGCATGCGATCAAAGAGAAATCAAGTTCAAATTTCCAGGCTAAGGCCTCTCCAGCTGCAGCTCCAGCAGCATTCTTGTTCTTCTTCTTCTATGGGCAGTGAGTGGCAAAATGCCCATGTTCGTGACAGTGAAAACACTTCACCTTGGACAAATCCTGCTTCTTGCCTTTAGCCTCGGATTTTGAAGGGAATTTCTTCCCCTTCCCTTCCCTTGCTTTGGCAGCCAAAGTGAAATTCTCTTCATCTTCATTCTTCGATGAAGAGCCATCCCTGGTACTTCGCCTTATCTCCTCCTGCACAAGATCCGACCAAAGTCACTCCCAACCCGACAGTTTCTCTCGTCCATTGACAGAGTCTTCGTAGCTATGCCAACTCTTTGGAAGCCCAAGGAGAGCCAATCTCACCAAGTCATCATCATCAATAGTAATCCCCACAATTCCCAGTTCATCCCTACAGTGGACAAACTTCGTGAGATATTTTGGAATACTGTCGCCCTTCTCCATTTTTATTTTTCTGAGCTTATGTTTCAGCGCCAACTTCCTCTGGTCACTGTTGCTTTGGAACAAATCTATCAAAGCCTTTCACATTGCAAATGGAGTGGCTTTCTTGTGAAGGCTAGACACAATATGGTCCTTCACACCTTCCAACATAATTCTTCTTTTCTTCGCTACCTTCTTTTTCCATGCGTCAAGTAATGCAGCATCGCTAGAACCAAGCTTAGGAACATCGCTATCGATGAACACCTTCAGTGCATTATCTTCTAGCACCACCTTCATCCTATCCTTCCAAGCTATGTAATTTGAGCTACCCTCAAGGGCATACTCCAATTGCAACCCATTGAAAGAAATTTCAATGAATACTCAATTGTCGCACCAAGAAATTTCTGCAGCAAATTCGAATTGTCCACCAACACAAACTTAACAATTCTTCACAATTGCAATCTTCAAGAATTAAAATTGCTCCGATACCATGTAGAAATTATATAACATATGCATTATATATCCAGATTCTCCTGATATAACAATATTTATCTTCTTTCTAAATACATAATCCTTCCACTGTTAATCTTTTGCGGAAATTATAAACTCGATTGCAAACACATGAAGCAATAAAAACAATTGCACATAACACTATTGTTTAACGGAAAAGCCTGAAGTTGAAAACCCCAACTATCATAAATTATGTATCATGGAGATCATGTAACAATCTCATACAAAGATTAGTACATCAAGCTCTCAGTACAATCAATCGTCACACACTAACAAGAAGAAATCTGCAAATCCATGCATTGATTTCTTGCCACCTGATAGCCTGCCTCCACTGCGTAATCCCTACTAACAAAGACCCCTGAATGAATTCAAATCTACCTTGCCTTGACTGCGCAATCCTCATTGGCAACTCCAATGTGTGTGTGATGCAATCAATTCATCACTATAGTCACAATGGATAGTCCATCTCACCCTTTCACCTACCTCTCCACTGAGTCTCCACTGGAACTGACATGCACTATAGTTAACTATTGTATTTGTTCGGTTTATTAGTGAGTTATTATTTGTGAATTAATTCACTGCATTCTCACTAGTGTATCATTCAGTTAGACTAGATACAACTAGCTCAACTGATTTTAACTCCAATAACTAAGTTAAACTGAATAACAACTCCATGAACTACTCTTCCAACTCTGTCATAACTTTTCCACTTCAGTTCTAACTGAGTCCTCCATGCATGAACCACTAGTAAACCCTAGGAATTGCGTAATTCCTTCAGCCCACTGATTTTCCAAATATGTACACTGAAATAAAGTGCTCCAAGAGAATAAGTTGATGTTTATTGTCGGATTATTATTAAGGGCTAATAATAATCGACATGCATCTATTTTTAGATCGACGATCTATAAATAGACTTCGCCCAATATTCTAAAAATAGAGTTTCATCTATTTTTCCAACTTGACCAACCATCCACAAATAGCATCCTGCAACTTTTGAAATATGATCACCATGTCTAAAAATAGACATAGTCTAAAAATAGACTTGCACCTAAAAATAGCCTGCGGGCCCACTTAGTGAAGGCGACTAATTTTCACTAAGCTCCATCATCTTGTTGAATCTCAGTAATGTATACCGTGGTTTTGGGTTTATATTTCCATGTTAACACAAGTTCAAGCCTTCAATGATGTATACCCTAGTGTTGGGTATACCCATCCATTTCACCAATGACTCGGTCCAATAGAGCTATATTTTGTGTTGTTTAAGGCAAAACCTCATGAGCTTGAATGACTTGATTTTAAGCTCTTGTACACCCTATAAAGTTGTATCTCTGTTATATACGCATTGATGTTAAAACCCTCAAGGCTAGGATCCATATTTTTTATGTTGTCTCAAAGCTGAGATGACAAGGTAAATCCTTGCTTGAATGGCATGTTATAGCCATGGTGATCAACTACATTCGTACCCTATTGGTGGGTATTCATACATTGGTTAATTTTGTTAACCAGTGGCTTGGAAACCCTTCATGAATTGTTGTATCATTTTATGTTATGTAGGAAACACTTATATATATATATATATATATATATATAGCCACCTGTGTGGTTTAGTATGCACAGGGTAGTAGTGTGGTGTGTGGTATGAGCAATGGAGGCTCTTCAAGGTTCTTCAAGTGTATATCCAAGGGTATCTCACAACCATTTGTGAAACACATGCTTGGAGTTCTCGACCATACGAATGAAATGTTTCTAGAATTTTGTTATTGTCAGTTATGTGCCAATACTTACGGTCCATGCTTGTAATTGTACTTAACAGGAGAATTCCTTGTTTCTTTGAGGAATGTTGATTTCCTTGAGGCCTTTCAGGTACCATATGAATTATGGTTGCCTTTATGAGCTTGTCATGCTTGTTGGTCCTTCAAGTGAGGCCTTGGGATCCTACAAGAGAGGCCTTGGGATCTCTAGACTGAGATCGACCTATTCCTCATAAGTTATTGAGGACCCAAGGAACCGCGGATCTCTGAAAGGTTGAATGGACAAATATTTGATCTATGTCTTGTGTCCACCAAAAACCTTGACATGGTATCATTGTGGTAAGCTCGGGAGGGATAGCACCTGTGTGTGCTTCATAAAATCCAAAGGGCAAGAGTTGAACTCTATTGCAATTCCAATCTCTTATAGACCATCGTGGCCAAGCCATGGATGAGCTCTTCATAATCGGCTCTAAGCGGATTATGCTAACCATGTATCGAGCGGAACCACTGTGACCCATATCAAGTATATGCAGTTATGCATGTAGGAGGGTTTCCTTATCCTATTTGCAACTCGCATACCATTCATTACAATGGAAAACCATGTGTGGGAGTCTATAAGTGGTACCTTATCACTAATTAGCTCCCTCCCTTCTTCCCTCATGACCAAACGCTTAACAAAGTGCGGATTTCAGCCTATGAACGGCCAAGATTGAATGGGGTGATCGATGACTCAAATGGAACTGGGATGACATAAACTCGAAGGAGTGGCATCCCGAAAGCACCCGAGCTGATGAGGACTAGGCTAGCGTGGCAGGGCTGGCAGTGTGGAGCAGGTCGAGATGGAGTGGAGGTTGTGTGTTGGTTGGCAATGGAGCCCATTACACGTAATCCCAACAAGAGGACTCCATGTGGTTTAAAGGTCGTGCACTCAAAGGGAAGCGAACGAACATAAGCCCAAGTTGCGATGGTAGACATGCAAGCCCGACAGTTTAGTCATTAGTGTATGGCGGACCCACATTAAAAGTCAGCCAAAAATCATAACCCCATAGCCTTCATAACTGTGCAAAAGAGAAAATGTTTGAGTGACAGATCCCAGGAAACAAGAAATGTCTCCATCAATAAGTGATTCGTCAAATGACCGCAAACAAGTCATCCCAGGATGTTGACCTGGAGAAACTCATGAATGCTTAAATGTTAAGGGTCAGGTAACGAAAATTTTGGCAACAGATGACGACCCATCAATTTTGGTCGATAATATATGTATATATGTGCATATAATGTTCGTATTAATGCATTGCGCGGGGGTTGTGAAACCCAAACCATGAACAGGTTGGCAGTTAATACGTCATGGCCAAGTGGCGCTGAGAGGTTAATTAGGCATCCATGTGGGTGCTACATGGTGTGTTGATGTCCTAGCACATCGGAGAAATTTACAACAAAAATAAATTTTATAAGAACCAATAGGATTCAAGATGATGATGTCAACCATGGGGAATGATTCACCATTTTTGGGGTAAAAAATAAAAATATTAAAAAATAACAAAATAATAAAACTACTTTTTCAACTAGTATTTTCAACTTATCTCCCTAAGGTTTTACTCAAATTTTGAGCGAGAGTACTCATTGGATGAAAAATTTAATTCCTCATCCAAGGACTACATATGTTACATGCTTTCAATAGACCCTGCTACATGAAAAATGAGAAATACATGAAAAAATGTGATTGAAATCACGTTTTTCATGTATTTCTCATTTTACGTGTAGTAGGGTCCATCGAAATTATGCAACATGGTTACTCCTTGGATTAGGAATCAAATTATGCATCCAACAAATTTTCCCGCTCGAAATTTGAGTAAACCCATAGAGAGATAAGTTGAAAATATGAGTTGAAAAACTAGTTTCTTTTTTCTTTTTTCCCTCTAAATTTTGATGATGTAATCTTATCTTATTTTATTATTTCCACTATTATTTTATAATTTCCTTAGGAGGACCATTTTAGACCTCAAAATTCCCCTAATACCTCCTGGATCGTCAAGAATTCAAATGACCACATCCTTTGATCCAAAGGTCGGATTGAAGTAAAAATTTATATCACCAGAATCGTTTTGACAAGACGAATGTAATGGTGATCTCTAAATAAGTTTTAAGTTAGTTGTAAATATCGAAAACTTTATACCCCATTTCCATAACGACACCTTGAATCTTGGGTCAGCATAGTAACCACCTCCTTTTAACCGGCGTTGGTGAGGATTAGGAGGGGGTGTGTTACAAACTTGACCTTGTTGGAAGCAGGTTTACCTCCTAATATGTACTCACATCATCATTCAAGCCATTACCATGCATTATAAAAGGTACAGAAGCCCACCCAAGTGTATTACCTCACACCTGATTCTTTCACTTAGGTTTTAAACAAATATGATTTGCATGGGTTTACTTCCCTTCTCACTTATTACATAACCAACATTATGGCTCTTTATACCAAGAAAACTCTCTTGAACAATTGCATCTATTGGCACCATGTGCCATATAACCTCTCAATGAGGCAACCCGGGTAGTACCATACCTACCCAAAACATCTCAAGCAACCTTATGCTTGATTACTAGCTTAATTTATCCATGCAACTTTCCTTGCACATTCCATTTTGTCTTTATGTTGGAAATGTATTTGGGCCTTAGGTGCTGGAATAACACACACAACTACTATAATTAATAATAACCACATTAAGTTACCTTGGATATACCAACACAAGCTTAGGTTGGCATGAAGCATAAGTTAAACAATTAGAAAGGCTCAAAGTCATCAAGACATATAATCGAATTTTTCCTAGGGGGACAGTTCAATTGGTGATCGAAGTAATGTGAAATTTGTGAAAATTAAGAGATCCAAGGTTCAAATCCCTCGGTTGTGACCCAGTTTACAGAGAGGAGGATAGTTCGTAGACACCTAGAGGTTTAATATTAGTTATGTGTCAAGAGGGTTGTTAGGTTCCTCTGGGATACCAAAAAAAAGGACATAGATTCAAATTTAACTCTCTTTAGTCCAAGCCTATTAGCCCAAATGCTAAATCATAAACTCTGACAACTCTTTGGAGTAGAGCTCCAAAAAATTTTCCTATGGTACATTTCTAGCCCTCTAGGCCTAGTGCTTGAACCATAGCCTTGATAGCTCTCTACTTTCTTGTTCAAGATCTGGCCCATATAGGTCCAACGTTTGAAAATTACTCTGATACCACTCTGTAACACAACCAACCCCCCAATATCGTACTAGTGTTGCGGGACACAAGTACACCCAACCTTCAAGGTTATTATGAAGATAAGGTTATCAAATTATCCTCCTTCCTTTGTCTCCTCAAATCACAACTTTGACATCGCCTTCGTCTTTTGCTCCTCGGTAGCTTTCCGACAATATAAATTCATCTCATTCCGAGCTCCAAACACAAAGTTATGCCCAATTTATTTTTTTCTTCTTAGAGCCACATCATCATTTGTACATGTACACATGGCTAACACGTGGTGGCCCTTGGCCATGTTTCGTCCCGTACTTTATAGTGCACATTTGCATATGGAATGGTAATCATAGAAATTGGCCTATTACCACTTCAATCATTAGTAAATTCCAAAAGAGGGAAATTGCTAGGATTTTTTTATTCAAGGTGTTATTGATATTATGACCTAATATATTGCCAACCATATTATAGCGTTGACCTCAATGCAATCTTATATGTAGATTCCTTGTTTGTTGTGTTGAACTAGCTTATACCCCTGGATTCATTATCGCATTTCAACTTAACTTGTATCTACTATGTTTCTAGGAATAAGAATTGGTCAAGGAATCTTTATCATTCCTCATGGTCATTTATTATAAAAAGAGACCTTAAAAGTACATCACAACTTTGATAATTACTATTAAGATGCATCGAAAACATGGATTCTTAAAAGTAACTTGGAAAATTTTCTAACCCTTTTTCTTTCTTTTTAGCACCTCATTACACACTGCTTATGCCATGTTGGAAAATTTATAGAAATATATTATCACTAATGTTCAAAATTTTAACCCTACCAGCCAAATAATGAATTTTGAAAACTAATTCTACTCTCATTGACCCTAATTGTTGCATCCACTTATAGCATAAGCAACTCCACAATATTTAATTCCCATTTTAAAACTTTAGTTTCACTAAAATATTCTTATAGATGTGAAACCCTTTCAACCAATAAGATTGTTTTAAAATCCCTACACTTAAATAAGGCACCTTATATAACACTAGTTTTAAAAATTTTACTTGAGATCTCTAATATTGCTTACATTGGTCTATTCTAGTTCAATTCATTAACATGTCTCAACAAAATTTTCAAAATTAGAAAATCAAAGATAATGGATATTAAAAATATCTTCATAAAAAATTTAGAAAATCGTTTTGATTAGTTGATTAGGATGCAAGTAAAATAAATGAGCAATTAAGTTTAAAAAATAACACATTTTGAGTTTAATCGATCCTGTTAGCTTTAAACATGCTAAGCATGTGCAACTTTGATTAAGATTGCTTCGAAAGTTAATTTTTTTGCAATGTTCATGGGATAAAAACACACCACAAACCTAAAGATCATAAAAAGAGGGCCACATCAAGTGTGTCATTCATGGAATTTCACAATTTCTAGGAGGTCATCATATTAAATGTGAAATGAAATTTCCAAAGAAAGATGTGCAACCATGAGTACGTGAATTTTATTTAAAAATGCATACAACAATTAAAGGGGATCGACAAAGCATATATGCATTTATATGTGATCCAAGTAGAAAAATGAGAAAATATTATTAAAATCAATTGGATACACCTAACATCATCTTGGAATTGTTTCTACACTGTGCCTTTCTCGCTCTCAAATTAGAACCACAGTGAGAGCATCATAAAATATTAATAGCCCTCAGGGTTAGTTCAATTGGTCAAGTTCCTATTGCTAAAAAGCACCTCGCTAATGGGAGGCCACATGGTCAATTCTCTTTGACTCCCTCGAGGTTAGACTTTGCTAATAAGCCAACGTGAAGTGATCCCTTCAAGTGGTTCTTCCTGAATATTTCCTCGGAAATTTATAAAAGAACCTACATAACTAAAATCAAATTGCAACACCAACATAAAGTATTATAAAAAGGGATTATAACAAGTGCCCAATGAGGTAGAAATATTTTTACCAATCTTACAAACCTTTTGCAACACACTCTAACAAACTCTTATTTAGTTTACAAAACAAACCCAAACACCATTCAATGTTCCATTGTTAATTTCCACCTCAACATTATATAATTTCTAGCCTTTTACACAATAACCTGCTCCAAATTTGAGAATGAGGGCAATTTTTCATCTGTTTCAACTTCACAAGGAAGAAAGCTAATTCAATTTTAGGTTTTAAGCCTATACAAATTGTTAGCTTTCTATAATTTGCTAGAGATTGTGAAAACTAATCACATAGGCCAACATCAAACCAACTTTGGAATCTAGGATCTAGCCTTCCTAGATTCAGAGAGGGCTCTCTCTATAAGATATAGCTTTGTTTAGATGAGTTTTTAGGGTACTTATGATAATACTTGGGTTTTGGGTTTGTTTTGGATTTTGGAATATTGATTTTATTCAATTTATTAATATCTATTGGGAAATGGAGTCAAAATATAACTGGAAGGTTGAATCAACTTTCACAGAGTAAACATAGGGCAAGATATGAATTTTTACTGGATCTCTTGGATTTATAAATGGATTTATGACAAAAATATGAATAGATTAAGCAGAACTAAAGAGAAATTAAGAATTATTTAGTTTGGCTTTCAGTGGAAAACATAATGATTGTAAAGGAAGCCAAAATAAGGTACTCAAAAGAAAATCATATTCATCACGCTTTCTTCTTTACAATTAGAATTCAGATGTTTACAATGAAAGAGGACAATGAAACAATACTAACAGAAGAAAAGCATCACCAGTGTTTAAGCCACAAGAATCCTGTGAATGATCTGATTATTATTGATGCTCCAGTGCTTTGAAAAAACTTACAGTACTCCAAAAGATAGTAATGATTTTGATCTCAATCAATCGACCCTTGATACTTCCAAAACTTAAGTATTTATACAAAAAATTAAAATAATATAGTCTCTAACAGACTTGAACTAAAATCTCTAACTATTACAAAATTATAGTTTCGGTGGAATGCGTTGTGCAGAGCAGGTGTTGATGCAGTGGGGCAATTTAGGACGTGGACCGCATTTTACTGTTGTGCTGGCAGAATGAGCGCTATGATGGCGGATGAACTACTGTATGAACGCCCTTGCTCTGTTTTGCAGTTACAAACGGATCAATTTTACGCAAACGCCTTGCCCGAATTGACCTTTCTATCTAATTTACTACCTGAATCCTTTTCTGCCGTGGTTAAAACCTTTTTGTTCACAAAACAGCGTGAAAAACCCAATATACCGGACCTGAAATCCTTTAGCTTTCAATTCTGAGCTTTATCACATCCATAGCACTACCGCACATCACATATTTTATATTTTATGACTTGAAAAATGAAATTTGCAATGCGATGCGAAGAGGGAGGTGACGTGGCAAGAAAGTATTATGGTGGGGCCACACTGCATCGCAAAATCGCAATCAGGAGTGAATAGAGTTTGGAATATAGTTTAAACTTTAACATTTGTGAAATGCGATGGAGCGAAAAGGTAAGTTATGTGCGATGTGATATCTCACGTCGGCAACCGCAAGTTTTAATGGTTTGGCAAAATGGCATAAGTTGTTATTTGCAAAGTGCGATGAGAGAAAGTTAAAATCTATGCAATGCGATATCACATATCGACGATTGCAATATTTAACATTTAGCGAAAATGGAATATGCTATAATTTTCGATCTGCGTGCACTTAGGCGTCAAGGAGTGCGAAACGGCGGAATACAAGGAATAAGGCAGAAACGAGGTTCGCAGGTGATTTTGGTGGCGTTGTAAGGTATGACAGGTCCCACTTTCATCGCATCGGCGAAAAATAAGTTTTGGAAAAGTCTTTTAAGAGGTAAAGCTTGAAATTTGCGGGCTGCGAAGTGCGGTCAGTAGGTAAAGTTTCTTTACACGCCTTTAACTTATAAGGGGTCTCCGAAAGCTTGAATAAGCCATTCAGCCGTCGGTTTTGACCTTTTTTGACAGAATTAAAACCTGTAGTGCCCAGCCTTATTACAAATTATTTAATCGCATTTAAATGATGTGATTAATTCAATCAAAACATATTTAATTATCTCCTAATGCTGCATTTGAACGTGCAAGCATATTTTTCCTAAGGTTTTAACCTTATTTGGAAATAATTTACAATCATGGAATATTATTTACAATATGAAATATCTAAGATGAAATAATCAATCACCTTGAGATCCTATAAATTATAGGACCCTAAAAGTGGCTTCATCCGGGATGGCACTCTCCTTGTGAAGTGCCAAGAACACCGTAGACTAGTAGTCTGATCCATTGGGTGATCCCAAATCTGCAACTTGTTTTGTTATAAAACCTCTGTGACTGAAAATCTCAAACTGAAATCAAACCTTTCTACACATTGAAATATGAAACACACTAAACTGAACACTGAACTGGAACTCGAAAGAATGCTTGAAAAAATGCTCAAAGCACTAAGTTTTATTTTCACATTGCTACCTATCCTATACTACTAAAACTTATGTTGAATCGGGTAATACAAAAATGCCAATGAAGCCAGTCAAGTAGTTGCAGAAACAAATGGACAACTTGACTGTCTGTAAAAAATCAGTAATATAACTGGATTATGTGTCCTCATAACCAAAGTTATAATATGAAATGGAAACTGATGATGTATCTGATCCTTATAAAGAGTACATGCTTGAGCATTTGAGTTAAGAAGAACCTCCATATACTATGTTATAGGATCAATAAAAGCATGATGTATGATATTTGCTTCTAGGCCTTCAATGACTAGTTGAGTAGTTGTGTCTTCAATATTAACTTTGAACCCACATCTTCAGTTTGGTACTTGAAAGCACAGTCATCCTCACTATGTAAGTCAAGAGGTAGTACAATTTCCTCTTGCTTAGGGGAAGGAAGATTTTCCAAGAATTCTTGAGGATTTTAGAAATTGTATGACTGAATTTGAGTATTTAAAAGTTCAATAACAGTTTCATATCTTTCAACAACTATATCCAGAAAACATGTTTTAGCTTCAGGAATACATTTCCTTGATTTCAAAATGTGAAAGACAACCTCTAGAAAACTTCATCAAGCTGAAATTCTGATAACTGATTCTTGAATGTATTTAAAACTTCACAAGATAGAAGGTTTTCCACAAACCTTGTCATCTTGTTCAGCGGGAACTCTGATCAGCATGTCGTGGAGTCGCCATGAATGCTCAAAAGCTGGGTTCTTTGGATCATGGAGTCGCCAGGTGAATAATTGCAGCATTCTTTGTATATGGTCATTGTCCACCATCAGTGATCAAATCTGAACTTTGATGCATTTTTCTGAGGAAGAATAAAGGTTTTCTTCCCCATTGGAGTCGTCACTATGTTAGCGTTCTGTAATTTGATAGAGATTGTGAGAACCAATCACATAGGCCAACATCAAACCAACTTTGGAATCCAGGATCTAGCCTTCGTAGATTCAGAGAGGGCTCTCTCTATAAGATATAGCTTTGTTTGGATAAGTTTTTAAGCTAGTTATGATAGTACTTGGGTTTTGGGTTTGTTTTGGATTTTGGAAGATTGATTGTAGTCAATTTATTAATATCTATTGGGAAATGGATTCAAAATGTACCTGAAATGTTGCATCAACTTTCATAGAGTAAACACAGGGCAAACTAGGAATATTTACTGGATCTCTTGGATTTATAAATGGATTTATGACAAAAATATGAATAGATTCAGCATAAGTAAAGAGCAATTAAGAATTCTTTATTTTGGCTTTCAATGGAAAACATAATGATCGTAAAGGCAGCCAGAATAACGTACTAAAAAGTAAATCCTATTCATCACGCTTTCTACTCTACAATTGGAATTCAGATGTTTACAATGGAAGAGGACAATGAAACAATACTAACCGAAGAAAAACATCACTAGTATTTAAGCCACAAGAATCTTGTGAATGGTCTGATTATTATTGACGCTCTAGTGCTTTGAAAAAGCTTAAAGTACTCCAAAAGATAGTAATGATTCTGATCTCAATCAATCGACCCTTGATACTTCCAAAACTGAAGTATTTATACAAAAAATTACAATAATACAGTCTCTAACAGACTTGAACTAAAAACTCTAACTATTACAAAATTATAGTTTCGGTGGAATGCGTTGTGCAGAGCATGTGCTGATGTAGTGGGGCAGTTTAGGACGTGGACCGCATTTTACTGTTGTGCTGGCAGAATGAGCGCTATGATGGCGGATGAACTGTTGTATGAACACCCTTTCTCTGTTTTGCAGTTACAAACGGATCAATTTTACGCAAAGGCCTTGCCCAAATTAACTTTTCTGTCTAAATTACTACCCGAATCCTTTTCTGTCATGTTTAAAACTTTTTGTTCACAAAACAGTGTGGAAAAACCAATATACCGAACTTGAAATCCTTTAGCTTTCAATTCTAAGCTTTATCGCATCCATAGCACTACCGCACATCGCATATTTTATATTTTATGACATGAAAAGGAAATTTGCAATGCGATGCGAAGAGGGAGGTGACATGGCAGGTAAGTATTATGGTAGGGCCATACTGCATTGCAAAATCGCAATCGAGAGTGGATAGGGTTTGGACTATAGTTTAAACTTTAACATTTGCGAAATGCGACGGAGCGAAAAGGTAAGTTATGTATGATGCGATATCGCACAACAACAATCACAAGTTTTAAGAGTTTGGCAAAATGGCATAAGTTATTATTTGCGAAGTGCGATGAATGCAAAGTTAAAATCTATGCGATGCAATATCGCATATCGGCGATTGCAAGATTTAACATTTAGCGAAAATGGAATATGCTATAATTTGGATATGTGGGCACTTAGGCGTCGGGGAGTGCGAAACGACAAAATACAAGAAATAAGGCGTAAACGAGGTTCGTAGGCGATTTTGGTGGTGCGGTAAGGTATGACGTGTCCCACTTTCATCGCATCAAGGAAAAATAAGTTTTGGCAAAGTCTTTTAAGAGGTAAAGCTTGAAGTTTGCGGGCTGCAAAGTGCAGTGAACAGGTAAAGTTTCTTTGCGTGCCTTTAACTTATAAAGGGTCTCTGAAAG
Source organism: Pinus albicaulis (assembly GCA_034641835.2). Lineage (NCBI taxonomy): Eukaryota > Viridiplantae > Streptophyta > Pinopsida > Pinales > Pinaceae > Pinus > Pinus albicaulis. The sequence goes on from CM076570.1 coordinate 638,278,666, forward strand.
CTTGAATAAGCCATTCAGCCATCGGTTTTGACCTTTTTTGACATAATTAAAACCTGTAGTGCCCAGCCTTGTTACAAATTATTTAATCACATTTAAATGATGTGATTAATTCAATCAAAACATATTTAATTATCTCCTAATGCTGCATTTGAACGTGCAAGCATATTTTTCCTAAGGTTTTAACCTTATTTGGAAGTAATTTACAATCATGGAATATTATTTACAATATGAAAGATCTAAGATGAAATAATCAATCACCTTGAGATCTTATAAATTATAGGGCCCTAACACAAATGATACATGCAAATGAATTCTTAAAAAAAGTTAGAAAAATATACACATTTTTCTCCTGGAACCCAAACAAGGAAAACCAAATTCATTTTCATTTTATTCCTTTCAATGTTACAATAATACAAGTTGAAGCATTCATAAAACCTCCAATCCATTAACCATGGATTAGAACATAACTACAATTTCTTTCACCGGGTCTACAAAACCATGGGCAAAACCACCATGTGTAAAACCATGGGTGGGTCGGCATTGCCCTAAACCCTGTGAAAGAGGGGTACCACTTGTCTGTCGCACCCAACGCAATGTATCGCAAGGAAACTAGTCATGCAAAGAATATAACACATACCCAACATCAACAAGTCTAATGATTCAACAAGGAATTTTGTAGTTAAAGGTTCCTCTTTTTATTGGGCAATTTTACTCCATTCCAAAGTAAAGTCTTCAACAACAAAAAAAAAATAATAACCCTAGTCATATAATCTTCTACAACTAGTAATTGTTCCTTTGATTCTTGGAGTAACACTATCAAAGTTTTGGGTGTTCTCATTTCCCATCATCAAGGAGAATAATTACATGGATCAAGTAGAATTCATGCCTCAAATTATATTGATCGTTGTGTTTCTTTTTGTATTACACCGTAGACACATTCCATAACCATTCATTTCCAAAATACCAATATCTCTCACCTTTAATATTAATTGCATTTGTATTGAAATCAAATTATTACACCTATTATAGCGTGCATTGCTCAAAATGGAAGGGTGAAGTAAGGTATAACAATTCAATTTAAATTTGGTTGTTTATGTAGCAAATCTCATTTTGTAGTTATTGATATTTCCTAATATCTTTCTATTGTTATAAAGTATTTGGCATTTTAAAAGAAAAAAAGGATGATATGTAATTTGAGTGTAGGGAAAATAGTAAGGCAATCAATTCAACATTAAAGCCCCACACAAAGTAACCAAAAAATAAATCTTTCAATGAGGTTTTAAGGGTCTTTGACAAAGCAAGATATAAATATCAAGGGCTTTCGGTTAAGCAATGTCTAAAAATAAAGAGTCATAAATTAACGTTAGCAATTTAAGCCATAACCTATTCAGTACATCCATATTGTTTATAGCATGTACCATGAATAGCTAGAGCCATTTATAATTGCTTAGTTTTTATTAATGAAATTGCTACTCCAAGCATAACCAATTCGGCCACAAATGATTGTTTCTTGATAACATTATTACTTGTAATGATTTTTTTAATCCCACTAGACAAGCAATCTTCACATATTTATTTTCGGTTACTTCCTACCTTGTTATTAAATGCATTATAAGTTAAATTGCAACCCATCCTCTAATCTGATCTTAATCATTATCACTACTTACCATACAAGGTTGGGAATGCCAACACTGTTGCATAGTTTTAACAATTGCAACAATGGTAATCTACACTCTATGTTGATTTTTTGTGTAGCTTGGGAGGTACTCCAAGCCCTGGTGTTCGAGGGTTGGAGGTCAAAGCACCACAAATGGGCTTGTGGGTTTGAGATCCAAGCTTGGGGGTTTTGCACTCATCGATGTTTGGGCCAAAACCATGATGGATTTGCGACATGTGATGAATGAGGATGATAGTGTTTGACGAGACGATTCTAACACAACGAGAGTCATCCAATTTTGAGTTGTTGTTAGAGAGAAATGAAATTTTGAAGTTGAAAAATTAATTATTGGTTGTCAAGTCATGTAGGCTTGATGTAAATCACTCCAATAGATGTGTCTCTTCATGATTCGTTGAAGCCCCTCTTTAGACTATAAAAGGAGGGTGATGTAGTGTTGCTTTAGGCATCCATTTTGTGTGACACACCTCCAAGAAGATAGCTCTGAAATTGAAGGCTAGCCGCAACAAGGAAAGGGTGAAGGTCAGTGTGGGGACAAGTCTGTATTGGAGGTCAAGGAGCAGCGTGAGAGAGGCGTGTTTAGAGGCCGAAGTGTTCTGCAGAAGTGCGGACTTGTTTGGGGATTTTCTAAGGGCTAAGACAGATTCGTGAAGGTTGTTCTAGGGCCAAGTTTGTTGGGCAGATAGGCCGAGGTGCTAGAGGGACAAGACAGGGTTATGAGGAAGCTTGTTTGGGCACACTTTGGAGGGGGCCGCAGCTACAACAAGTTGTGCTTGGCCGCAGGCCTTAGCAAGCAGCTGAAGACTATTTAAGGGCAGTGTTAAGGTGGGACGGGGCCCTTAGAGGGCAGCATAGCATGGGAGGTCCTTCTCCAAGGCAGGTCGCAACCCTTGAGGGCTTAGATCGTTGACCACATGGAGGGTTAAGGGTTGCATTGTGTGCCCTAACTAGAATTGCAGGAGTAGTAGTGCAAACAGTGGAGACAATAGTGTGTTGTGGAGGTTTGTCGATCAAAGGTGTTGAATAGAATTGGATTGTGATAGGGCAGGTTGTGGAAGTCAATGAGGAGAGGGAAAATCTCATGTTCGATGCCCTAAACCAGTGATAGTTTCCACGGTGATTGGGCAACATACTTAGAGCGAGAGTTTGTTGTGTATTGGGTTAAAGTGTTGACTATTGTGTGGATCAGTTTGATGGGCAGCTTGAAGAGACCTTAGGAGTTGTTTGGAGGAGCCCACGTGGATTGATGGGAGGACTACCAAGCAGCCAATGTGACAGCAAGCACATCAGATCAGAAGGCAAGAGGACAGCAACAAGTTGTGTTGCAGATGGACCCATGTATGATGGATTGACAGTGTCCTAGGTGAGGACATATTGATTTGCCCAGATTTGTGCAATAGCTCCTCTATTGCAAAAGCAAAGGGCAGATTGGTGGAGTTTGTGGGCAGCCATGTGTAAGGGTCTCCCCTATAGCGTGGACTTGGTATCTCGCAGATTGTTGGAGGGCAATGTGAGAGAGGACCAAGTGTGGACAAGATTGGGCACTTATGGTCTGTTGGAGTACAGCATGATAGTGTCCAAGTTGGAGCCGAAGTGCAACACCTTGATGGACAAAGGTGACTGCTAGCCTGGCAGTTGTGGAGTTCAAGGGTTTATCCAACCAAGAGCAAGATTGTGGAGCCCGAGACTTGTGTGTGGAGAAGGACTTCTACAGCAGATGATGGGCAATCATCCTAGTCCGTGTTCATTGTAGGAGATGGACATCTTGCAGTGATAGGTGTCAGCCCTTCGTGCCCTATGTTGGTCTTCATCGTTGCAACACAAGAAAGCCATAGTGGGTTGAATTCCCTGAGTAGCTGAGGAGCAGCAGTGGGCAGATTGAGAGTTGTTCACAAGTGGAGCTGTGAACAACTCGACAAGAATCTCGATGTGTTGTGCCCTCGATGGACAAAGGGACAACTAGAGAGTAGATTAGACAGCTGAGATTCAATGGCCAGGTGGACATGGAGCATTGATAGAGGCAAGAGCTGTAGATCGGGAGCCGAAGGACCAGGCAGGTACAGGGTACGACTGAGAGCGCTGAGAGATTGCACTACAACCAGATGGTCAGAGTATCTTGTTTGTATCTTGTACTAGTGGATGTATGAGGGCCATTATCCCTGGTACGGAAGCCCTAGACTGTTGTATTATATGTTGTTAATATAACAAAGTTGGGTTGAAAAATTAAAAAGTTGTCTATATTTTGTGCATATGTGATTTACTGTTGTTTATATTCCGTTGTGCAAAGTAGTTCTGCTGATATTCTTGGTTTGGTAGCGTCAGAGATTTTAAGACTCTATCCTAGACCCAAGGTCGCGGAAATTCAACACTCTACACTCGACATTCTGTGATACACTAACAACGATTGCCATAGTGTTTCTACATTCAAAATCCCATCTTTGAGTTCAGTTCCAGCCTATGAACTAATCTACTCAATCATTATTATTATTTACCATGATGTTTGGTGCAAACCAAACACTAGTTTCTGCATCTAATATCATTCACAATGTTGTTCCTTGAGATGTCCCTTGCTAGGAAACTATGCCAATGCCTCTGAAAACCTAATTTTGGTCTAAAGCTGGCTGTTGGATCAAAGCGGGCTACCTCAATAAACTATCTACCCATTGTCAACACAGCAAAAGCTCACATCATTAAGCTCAAGGTGCCATACCTAAAGTCATAAAAACAAGATAACAGGGTTGAGAATAAATGGCAGCCACCTGGAATAAAAGCCCATAAACCTTTCGGACCAGAAACCTTTCCATTGAACATGGAATCTCGTTCAGCAGAGAGCACAAAAGCTAATTATGGAAGATGGAAGAAAAAAAATAACAGTTTATCTTGGGCCTAACAGTTAGTATAGAAATCCCTGCAAGCCTGAGATGATGAAAAGTGAACTGCTGGGCATTAATAAACGAATCCAGCGTGAAATGCCAGAGCTGAGTATATCTGTGAATTCATCTAATAAATACCCCTAATTTGCAGTTATATGTTGAAGATATGTATATAGCAGTGAGAGCAGTACCAAATTGCTGCCTTCAAAACCTGCAAACCAATTGCAAATTACTTTGATAAAGAAAGAACAGAGATGACATTTAAAGAAGCTTCACACAGTGAAGAAAACAGGGCTCTACATAAACAAGAAGTGAATCCAATAATTTACAGAGAAAACCACTTGGGATTATTTTAAAAAATATACAGCTGATGCAGCTCATTAATTCAGCTGGCCATCAATAAGTGAACATCTCCTAGTGTGATCACTCAACAATGAAACTATTTTTTTATGAGAAACGAGGATTTCCAAATGTTGGCCCTTTCTGAATCTTCAGTAACGCTAGATCCATTGCTGCTCTTGCAACTTCAACAATATTCTGACCATCTTCAGACTGTTGAACCTCTCTGTTCAAAAAAAAATTGCAATGATTTGTAAAGCCATCTTAAAATTTGTGCCACGAGGATGTTTGTACAAGAGGGCTGTATCTATTACAACATTGTGGATAACATTCAATGCTAAAAAGTCACTCTTCAATGAGTGCCCAACAAGAACAGTTTCTCTGGAAACCAGGTTCAGAAATTCTTCCTAAATATCCTGAATTGTGGTTGTAACAGTGGCCATCATTTCAAGTGTTATTCCACTGTACCTGTCCAGAAGAAGATACCGTCTGGGACTTTCTGAGAGCTTCTAATTTTTCCTGATTTCTTTCCTTTTGTTTCAACTTAGACCCTTCACAAAACCAATCCTCTGTTGCACCCAGTGCAAATGATTAGTACTTCCTCATACCTGACATCATTGATGTCATCTTCTGCAATCGAATCCAAATGATAGAAGAATCCATTGCTTACAAATAACCCGTTGCTGCCACCTGTTAAACCAGTTGCCCTCTTTTCACCAGCCATCTTAACAATCTTCGTAAGTAATGAAAAGCAAACTGAACTGCGAAGAGCCAGCAAATTTGACAGGGCAATTAGTGTTACAACAACAACAATAACAATAGTTGTAGTTAACATACTAGACACTACTCCTAAGTTTGTTCATCATTCTCCATGTGCTTGCATCTTCAGATCAAACCGATTAATATCAGTGCTTCACTGAACTTCTGCTCCTCACACTGTTCCCTCGTTACCTTCCATCAGAATTGAGGTGTTTTGCCATTAATCATCAATTGTTGCAAAAGGTGACTAGAGTTTATTAATTCAAGCACGAAATTTTCCTCTTTTCTGTAGGGAATCTCATTCCATATTTAATTCCAGAGTATCTTCAACAGTTTATAGACAAAAGGCTAATATGCAATTTGATTTTAAGTATGAGCAAATAGTAAGACAGCCAATGCAACATTAAAATCTCACAAAACTGATAAGGATTTCCTTCGACAAGATCCACAGGATAAGGAGCTTTGGGTGAAGCAAGGTAAATATCAGAATTGCCATAAATTGACTTAATCAATTCAGGCCATAAACTATCACTGCATGTACGTTCTAGTCTGTAACATCCCTATCTGGTGTCATTAAAAAATTTTGGAATATAGTTGATCAAATTGCTACTCCCAGCCTGACACATCCCATCTACTTCAAGCCACCAACTGTTGTTTCTGCTTAACATCATTACCTTGTTATGATTTTTTAAAGCCAACCACATTGAAATCATAATCAAACAAGTCATCTTCACATATTTCTTTCAGGTCAATTTGCCCTACATTGTAATTACTTGCACCGTCTCCAACACTGGCCAATTAAGGCCAATTATTATTTCAATACCAATGCACATCATTTCATATTGGTTACTCTCCCTGCTATTCTACCTACATATAGAGAAACCAACAAAAATGCAGCAAACAAGTTACCTTGGATCGAATTCACTTTGGTTTCTGCAACACTGTACTTTAATCACTGCAACAGTGAGAGTCAACATTTGGTATTCTGCAACACATTAAATCATTATTACCATTAGCCATAAAATGTTGAATGCCTCATCATTCATATCAATAACAAAAGTAGTAGTTGAATAACATATTACATGCCACTCCTAACTTAGTTCATCATCCTCCATGCATCTGCATTTTCCTGTCGTTTTTTCAAAAACACTAATGCAGTGCTTCATTAGACTTCTCCTCCTACATTGTTCCTTAATAACCTTTTGACATGAATCATCTCTTGTCCAGAACGGTGATCTAGGGCATATTAATCCAAGCACTGAAATTTCTGATTTTAGGTGGCAAATCTCACTTTGGAGGAATGAAATTTCATATTCTCTTCCATTGCTAGAGAATATTCAGCATTTTAAAGACAAAAAGTTGACAAGCAAAGGTCAACAACAAAAATTGCAGTTAACAACATATTAAACCAGTCCAAGTTTGTTCATCATCCTCCATGCATTTGAATTTTCATAATGTATTCTCAAACCCATTAATGTCAGTACTTCACTTAACTATTCCTCACACATTGTTTTGTTTTTCCAATAATCTAATCATCACTTCTCCACCAACCAGTCAGAAATTTGTAAAATAATGTAGTCTTCTCCATTCAATATTACAGCATCCAAATTATGCCAACATCCATGCCAATAACAAAAGTACTAGTTAACAACATTTAACACACCACTCCTGACTTTTTATCGTCCTCCATGTATTTCTATTTTCCTATCATATTTTCAAACCCATTAATCAGTATTTCACTGAACTTCTGCTCCTAGCACATTGTTCAGTCATTACCTTCTATCAGAGTTTCCTATATTGCCATTAATAGTCTCTTGTCCAAAACACCATTTGAAAACCAGCTATGCAATTAAAACAGTTAAATATTAATGGGCAGAGAGCTTAAAAATGCATGGGATTGAAGTATGGTCTTAAAAACCAGAACTGGGCTTTGAACTGGCCAGCTATCTAACTGGGTTTCAAACAGGAACCAGAATCAATGATTTGAAAATAATACATAAAATAATTAGTTTTTAATGAGAAAATCACTTTAAGAGTTAATATGGAAAAAAAATGGTCCTTGTGGCTGTCCTGAAGGAACTCAGACCACTTGTATGCATTCAGAACATAGTTATTTTGGGTTTGAATTGGGCGTAAGTTTCCCAGGCAGCATGAATACAGTATACCCCACTACTAAATTTTCAGCATATGGACAGGTAAATATACAAATAATGCAAATCTAAATTGCGTCATAAATTTCCTTGCTGCTGTGAGTCAAATGCATTAAAAGATGCCTTGGTTTCAGCAAATAAATGACACCTCTTCAAGTGCATGTAGCACAAACAGCTGGCTGTAGAATTTCCAAGTCTTTCTGGTGTAAAAGTGATAATTATGTTCTGAACTTAGAATACCTGTGTAAACAAAAATAGCAACCCAAATCTAAAGCCCTAAGACCAACACACAAGTACGGACATGAATGCTGTTATGTAGATGCAAACCAATTCTTTGAAGCATTTTGTCAAATAGTTTTCATTCGAACAGATAACAACTTCAGAGTTATAAATTTTGAGTCATAATTAAGAGAGGATTGTGATTTCCAGGCATTAAGAAAACTTCACAACTGTTTACTGTGCATCTATAGTCATCATCAAAAGAATAAACCTAAGTCTGTTGTGCATGTACACGAAAATACATACAGAAATTTCATAAAAATTTAAGCCTCTTGTCCAGCCTGTTAGGGCCAGTTTGTACTGGTTAGGTACCGGTCTGGTCAGCAGGTTGGTTTAATACCATGCCCAGTCCAACAGGGCGATTTGACCAGTTCCGATTCAGACAGGGCCTACATATGAAAAAGCATTCAAACAATTACATTGCTTTCTGATGTTGAATAATAAGACCCTAGTGCCTGTTTCTACTCAGACAAACCACTAGAACACTTGCATGATAAAGATAGGATAAACACCGAGGGGGGTCTATCAAAAATTCTCCAGACCTAAAGCTAAATTACTGGCACTTCTCCTTGTCTGAGACTGAGAAAGGGAAGCAAAAACACAGACTCAAATTTCAAATTGTAAACAATGAAAAAACATGAAAATTTTTACTTCTACTGTCATTTCAGTGATCACTAAACAGCCTCCTCCAATCTCTTAAGAAAACCCTCAAGTTTGTCCAAGACTTGTAAGTGACTGTCCTGCCATATCTCTCAACATGGTTCTCAAAGGTAGAGAGTGCAGTACTGATATGGAAATATGCATGGGTGATGACATTTCTTGAAAAAAAGATGCACATTCAGCACCCAGAAGCATTGAAACCCACAATGGCAAGCTCACATATAGGGCAGAGATTTCCTCGTCTGACTGGAACAAAGCATGCTGTACAATATGGACAGGACACATCCTTCTGACTGACCATGGGATATAGGTGTAAAAGTTGCTGCACCACCAATAAAAGGCTTTCTGAATTAAAAGTTATAATCCAGTTTTTTGGCATCCTGCAGCTTCCTCTTGCATGCCTGCAGAACTTGTTGTACCCTTGTTGAATGGTTTGCAGCGGTTCACTTTTCAATAGTCATCAAGCAAAGTTAGCTGCTGTACTGAAGCTCCCTCCCTTATAACAAACACCCATGGTATTCAGCAAAGCCAACCTCAAATGGAATTTTTGAAGGTTGCCATGACTAAAATAAACTGCAAGCTCTTTCTGTTGAACAGTATCATCCTTAACTTCCTTTCCCTTGACCTGCATCTGAAGACCCAGAGCATACCTGCAAGCTCACATATAGCACATAGATTTCCCTTTATGATTGGAATAAAGTGTGGTGTACAGTATGGACAGGACACATACTTCTGACCACGGTATACAGGTGTAAAAGTTGCTCCAAAAACAACAAAAGGATTTCTGAAGCCATGATTCAGTGTTTTTAGCATCCTGCAAATGCTTGCCACATTCCTGCAGAACTTGTTGGGCCTTTGTTGCATGGTTTGCAGCAGGCACATTTTCCAGCAGTTATCAAGCCAAGTTAGCAGCTGTACTGAAGTTCCCTAGCAAACACCTATGGCGTTCGGAAAAGCCAACCTCAAATGGACTTTTTGAAGGTTGCAATGAGTAAATGGGCTGCAAGCTCTTGCTGTTCGACAGTATGATCCTTAACTTCCTCTTGACCTCCATTTGAAGACCCAGAACACATTTTTTAGCAATTCCAATCAATTTCTTCACCTTCTCAACCTCCTAAACAGAATCTACATCAATAACTGGAATTACTTGCAAGATGGTAAGAAATAACCTTAAAGGTTCACTAAACTTCCCATCTGCTGTGGCTTTGTAAGCTAGTCTAAGTTTCTCACCTAATAAAAAAAGCTTAAATACCAAAGCTCATGGACCTCTGACATTTGAGCTAGCAGTCTCACTCCAGCCTCCCTCTATTTCTAAGAAGACCACAGTGCAGAAACAAATGCAGGAAGGTATGTATGGCTGCCCATGTAAAGATCCAAAAACAAAGCTTTGAACTTTTAATGGAGTGAAATTCTTAATACCAAGTTGTTGACTTGAGAGCTGCATCGCCATATTAATGTTACTAGCAGCTGCATTTTCACCTGCAAGAGAAGATTTTCTGTATCCAAGTTTGAATTACTGGAACACGTGGTGATGGCGTAACTAATGACATTATGAGTTGTACCTGAGACATTTGCAGCTTAGACATCTGCAGGTAGCTTCAAAACTTCTACATCCCATCCTCCCTCATCATCATTGTCTCCTCTCACTTCTCTATCATCGATCACTACAACCTCACCATTTTGTTTTTCAACTCCAGAAGTGTCAAGGTTTTAACCCCTATTGGCTGCAGCTCCCTCATCCTCGTCTTTATGGACTGCACCCCCTGCATTATCCAACCCACCAGAAGTGTCAAGGACTTAACCCCTATTGGCTGCAGCTCCTTCATCCTCTTCTTCATGGACTGCACCCCCTGCATTATCCAACCCACCCTCAAAAAGGCCTTCGATAACCCTCAATATCAGCCATTCACCATTGCGACAAATTGATGGAGAAGGCACAATAAGTGATGATTGCTTTCCAGATGGCAGAGTGGGCAGATTGTCACCTAACTGTTAAGTACAAGCCTATCGGCAATCTCTGTAACCCCATGAACTGCTGCACTCACATAAGGGCATTGTGAAACTGACCCATAACATCATTTTATATTTCTGCAATCCCCAGCATCTTCAAAAACTTATCAATATTGTCCATGACAAGATACAAAATGAAAGCCTTTCAAATTCTTTAATCTCTGGTAAGCATATTCAACAATGCCAGCATTGCCTTACCAAAGGGCCTCAGTTCCAAGTGTATACCAGTGACCTTAACATCTCTCTGTTTTGCAGAATCAACATCAATTTGAATAGTTTCACTCTACACTGCTAAGTTAAATCATGCCTTCTTGTCTTTGAAAAGGTGAAGAGCCGCTTCTGGGAAGCCCTTCAGATGCAGCTAAGCAATCACTGCCAGTCCACAAATCAGTTCCTAATCATGCTCATAACATTGTCATATACTTTTTATCAGTGCCAGCTTGAACATATACTCAGGCATCAATCTGTATGACACGGTTATTTCCATCTCATCCAGGCAATTGACAGAATTCCCAGACACCTTCGTTATACATACTTGAACATCAAGTGTTCCAATAAGGCCACCATCACTGTTTGGAAGACAAAAAAGCACAATTGTCACCCCAAGCACCAATGCTTCCAATGATGATTGCATGCTTGCTCAGCAAGGCTACATTTTCCATGTCATCTGACTAGACAATGTATTTAACAAATGGAATATGGAGGTCCCCAAGTACAATCCTCTGTTGCAGACCAAGGTCGCTGGCTTTTCTTCCTGCATTGCATCACTTTTCTGTCCCAACACTATCTTCTGGCCCAAGAAGAAGGTCTTATGTTGCTGCACAGAAAATTGCATCCACAGTTACTAGAAGACTAGACTTATTGATCACCTTATTTCTGCAATTTTTTATCAGTTGGTTATGACTCATGTCAGTGACTGCCAATTGATTGCTAGCAGAAAAGACAGCAGGTCCTCCAAGTCGCTGTCTTTTCTTCCTGCATTGCGTCACTTCTCCCAAGTCCCAACACTATCTTCTGGCCCAAGAATAAGTTCATATCACCCACCATCAACATCCAAACGTATCAGGACAGCATTCTCCATGGGGCTAAACAATAATGATCATCATCCTTGATTCAATTCATGGATTCAGCCCTTCTTATCTGTATAAGTTGAGAATCTTTTTGAGTTGCAAATTGATGAGCCAACAGAAAATGGTCATTGTTGCAGTATAGGGTGCCCTCATAAATAACAAAAGCAGATCTTTCTCTTTCTAACTTGAAAACATTCATCCCACGGTCATGCCCAGCAGCAAGAAGATTCATGTCAAGATTTGCTGCAAGGATCCAGAAGCAATCATGGTCTCTACGAAATGTTTGGACACCTCTACTATACTTTGATACATCTCAAACTCAGATACTTTTATCTTCTGAATTTTAACAATAATAGTTCACATGCCCTCTTAAAAGTTAAAATATCCAACTTCCCAGGCCTTGATCTCTGAGAACAAAACTAACTTTTCACAAATGAATTATCTACAAACTTTTCACATGCCCTCTTAAATTATCCAACTTGCCAGGCTTTGGTATCCAAGAACAAAACAAACTAACTTTTCACAAACGAATTACATACAAACTGAGATGCTACTCAAGAAAGAGGAGTAACAGAAAAATAAAAATAAAAAATTAATATATCTCTAATGAGATAGACATAACTTCACCAAGCAATTGAATCTGCATGCCATTCAATCTGCTTGGTGATCATCTGCTCCTGACACAATCAATGGCAAGCTGGCATGAAAAGCAGCAGCCCAGTTGACTCCACGGTCATGACATTCCAAAACATATTTGACAACAGCATCACCCTCTCCAAAAATATCTGTGTTCATTTGTGCTAACCTTAATATCATCAGCAGACAGTTTTTCCCCTCGGAACACCAATATCCCATACACAATCAGTCTGATCCAAGGGGCTTCAAATGACCAAATCTTCCTTAGGATGAAAAGAAGCACAGATTACACAAAAAATATCGCCAGTGAGATCAGATACAAGCTCAAGATTGCCAGTTCCATATCTGTATTGTTTGTTCGTCACTTGCACTGACAATCCAAGGATACTCATTATGGAACTTAACTCTCCGGATATAGGCAGCGGTGCATATTGTAGTTCCATATATTGATCTTAAAGTCATTTCCTGTAACATTAACAAGTAAATTGGAGTTACAACAACTTTTCATAATTGTATTTTTGACTGTTATGTCAGATGACTTTCAGGTTAATATCATTTACAATCGAAGACACTACTCTTTAGATGGCCTAAATATACATGCACGATGTATACATAAGAAGCTACACGGCTGGGAGGCTTCGCTAAACCTACTAATTCTAAAACAAAATTGTTCCTTGGATGGGAGAGGGTGGGAATTTTTCTTGCAGCTCTCCTTTGGCTAAGTGGCTGCACTATGAGAGACATTTCTAAGCTTGCCAAAATCACCAAGGACTTGCCATCCGGCCCAATCCCCACCCACTCAGAAGGTTTTAAACCAGGTATACAAGTTTGATTACCTTGCGACTTTCTTTTTCCTTGCATGTAATTTCTCCCCCCACCCTATTCCTCATAGCTCATGAAGAAGAGCTCAAAAAACAATTGAGGGAAAGATAAGATTTTCTTCCCAACCACCCAAGCTAAACCCAATTGACATCAGCGCAAAACTTGCCACTAGACGTGTGTAATTTCCAGACATTTTACAATACAGAGCAAGTAAAGGTAATCTCCTAGTTGATCCATGAAAATTTTGTCAAAATACATGAGGGAATCACACAACACCAATGTGTTCAAGACCCTCTCCATGTCACCAAGGTGTTAGATACCCACCATGCCAGGAAATAAAAATGTATCCATTGAAACCCATATCAATCGTCCAATTGATGGAACTACTGAAAACTGAACCTTGGCGATCAGTTTCAAAGTGCTGCTCAATCTCTAAAATACATAAAAAGAGGTTCACATGGAACACAAAACATGCAATAAATATCCAAGCCGGTTGGCTTACCTCCAAACACAAACACGGCTGAGCCTTGTGAAAATGTAGTCCTCTAACCGGCCCATCAAATCTATCAATGTTCCCATCTGATAATGCCATAACTGAATAACCCCACTGTGAAGACTGGCCAGGATCCATGGCCTTTTCGTATAAAAGATCAACCCCTTTACCCAGTTACTCTGAGACTCGAACTTGGTCGACATTGTAAACGATCTTCCACCTATATACCATAAAGGGGGTTGAATCAACATACATAACTATTACAAACCATAGACGAAACCCCACATGCAAAGTCATGAACGATCCAAACCATGTGCCAATTATTATATATCAATTCTTAATCTAATGAACTGCAGAAAATGACACCGCATGAATCTAAAACACTCTACGGGAAAACGAATAACCCCTTGTTCTCCATCGTGAATAACATAACGTTTCTATCATATAGACCAGATTTATAAGTTTCAATACGCACAAGTCCTACCCCGCAATGTTGAGATCTTCATGTGCTCTAAATCAATATAAAAATTCAATAGATCTAGATGAACTCAAGGACTCTCTAAGAACAATTGAAAAAGCAAGTAATAAAGATAACCCCTGTACTTACATCGAAATCGAATGCTTCCGCGATGGTCTCTTTTCACAGACTAAACAATCTTCGAAACTGCACATCAATGCTCTTCCTTCACCCTCCCTCCCTCTCCGTGTCTCCAGACTGCAGGCATTGACGAACATAAACCCAAAGGCACCACGCAAAAACGAAATGGAGATCGAAGCGGGCGATCATGTTGAGAAGAGGAGGAGCTGGTGCTGTTAACCTCTCTGAACTCCCTGGTGTAGACATCTCATATAGGACTCATGGCTGTCGAAACATTGAAGAGCAGATCAATCAACCACTTAGTTGGCTCCACTCCCATTGAGCAGATTGATCAACCACTTAGTTGGATCCATTCCCTTGTCGCTGTCTATATTTCGAGTAAAACTAATGGCATGTAAGGAATGTATATGTTGTCATGTACCAGTCTCACAACCAATATGGCATAATCAGTACATTTCATAGCATTAAAATATGGATGAAATAATTGTACACATATTTTAAAATGAGATTGTCTTAGATCTTTGTGAGATTCCTAATATGGATGAATGTTTTTGGATTAATCATGGGTCAAAGTTTCAAATCATCTAATAAGGTAAAGGTTTGAGAAAGTTATACTTTTAGTTAAATTTGATAAAAATATTGTTGAAATGTTATAGTCGTATTTTATGGAGGAAAAATATGAGCTATAAAAAATATTTATAAATTATTAAAATAAAAAAGTGAAATAAGTTAATTTTTATTTTATAAAAAAAATTTGTTTATCTAATTTTTTAACCTTATTCATTTTAGAGTTATAAAATCAATTTCAAGATACTATATAATAGTCATATTTTATTGTTTATTGTTTATTTTGGTTGATAGAGGTATTCTGCAATTGATAATGGGTCTTGTAATGCTTGTAAAATTTTTATAAAAAAAAATATTCAATAATAAAAAAGTTATAAAAATAATAAACTGATTTAATCCAATTTGTTATATTGTAATTTTTTTAACTAGAAAGAGTATTTTATATTTATAAAAATTTGCATTGTGGATACAGCAATTACAACAAAAGAGAGTTATTTTAGCTATCTTACTCACACACACAACTCCTTGGAATGCTTAGTTTATCAAAAAAATCTCATTTCTTTGAAATCTAAACCATTATGCCTCTATGCGTAAATATGCCAGAAGACTTGCAAATTTTACAACACACTAACTAACAGGAGATCGGATTACGTCTCTCGGTCTTTTACACAGACTAATACAAAAACATAGCATGATCAAGAATGATCAAAAGACACTCCTAGTAAAACGAAGAACCTTGGGGATTTCTAGGAGTAGGAGTTTCTTTCTTTGCAGTGTTTCCTACCTCTTGTCAAAGGGGGGGAGGGACCTCAGTTTTTCTTTAACACTTTTGAAAAGGATGGAGAAAAGGAAGCATTATCATATTCAACCTTTTTTGCAAGTGCAATATCACCTTCCTTCTTTCTCTCTTTTTTTTTGCAGGTGTGGCTTCTTTTTCTACCCTTGAGTCCTTGTCTTGGGTTTGTTTAGGGGTTTTCTGAAAAGCCTCTTCCAATGACCTTCAAGAGCCTAACTCGGTATCGTTCTCTACATGTGCATTTCTAACATCTCTATTAGTGCAACGACCTACTTTTTGAGGTGGTTTTTCATGGATTACATTTTCACCCTTTGATTTTTGTTTGTGAATCCATAAATTGAAGATCCATGATGGTTTCTGGTGTTTCTAAGGGAATGGAATAGTTGTTCCTCTTCTGATGCATCCTCTTCCTCTATGACTAAATTCTCTTGAATTGAAACACCAATAAGGGGAGGCTTGTCATTTCGATCCTCAAAAGTCGTGCATTAAGAGTTGACCACTAAGGATCTCTTGGTGTAGTGGATTTTGGATTTCCCCTTCTTCATCTACCTTATTGAGGGCATCAAATTTGTTCCCTGCCAAACCTTTGTTCTTGCTAGAGGATAATTCTTACTAGAGGGGGCAGCCTTTCTTTTTTTGGTAGTTGCCATTGTTCTCCTTCCGTATTATTTATCTCTATTTCTTCTGCTTTTGGGCATCTTCGAGAAAAATGTCCATATTCATAATTGTAACAACCTATTTTGATCAACCCTAGCTAGAAATGTAAGTATTTATTTTTTATAAAAATTGGGTTGAGTTATGGGACATAGATTCCAGAGACTGGGGAGGTCACTTGCTTCGAAGGTTTAATTTACTTGCTGCAGGAAACTAAATTGTTTGGACGGCCATTGAAGGTTGATTGTTTTGCATTTAATTGAAGTATATGTCAAGGTTAATGGAACTGCAAGAAAGGATGAGACATAGACCTACTTGTGGAAGGGGCAAGGCGGGGAAGGGAAACAAAAAAAAACAAAAAACAAAAAACAAGTTGAAAAAAAAACAAGGAACAGAGAAAGACAACGAGAGCGTACGCGGGAAGAAGAAAAGAGAGGTGGAAGACTCAATTCAAGTATTTAACAAGAACGTGTAACAACAATGGAAGGAAAGAGAACAAGAGAAACATTCAGTTGGCAAGTGAAGTCAGGGAGGAAACCATTCACAGGTGGGGAATAAATTGCCTCTCAAGTCCCCATTGGCCAGAGGGTGGAGATGGTAGTTCTCAAGAAATCCCTAAGAGTTGGGGTGGAGGAATTATTCCCGGGGGAAATCATGGAGTGTTTTTGGATGGCTTCCTTGTTGTAGACTTGAATTGTGGTTTTGGATTCCCCAAGTTGGGGTGGGGCCACAGAGTTGAGTTTTGCAGGGTGGGGACAATGGGTTTCTATATTCCCTGTGTATTTTGTTGTTCACGATTATGCTTAAGGGTGGAGAAGACGAGTCTCTCGATTCCCTAGTAAATTACAACTTGCAATCTAGTCAGGGTGGAGGTGGTGAGGCCTCTGGAATCCCTAGAGTGACTGAATATTGTGAACATCAATGAAGAAAAAGACCCCTCAAGCTCTGTCAAGGGTGATAGCTGCAAAGAAAGCACTGGTTGCGGCTATCTATAGTTGGGTGGAGAGTTGTGGTCCGAGAGTGAGTGGCCTAGAGTTCCCAAGATAAGTGCTTTTATGAATTTATGTATGTATTTGAAGTTAATGTACATGTGATTGCATTTCTGCAAATGAAATGATGTGTGCAATGAATTGACCAATGAGTCGTGTTCTCATTATTTGCTTGAATGCATAGTGCACAGTGTAACGTTGAAGGCACTCGAACGACCTGTAAGAGTGAATCCCTTGCATTACAATAATGGTAGATAGAGGGAGTTACCTCTTGTTACATTCTAATATTTATATGGATTGTGGCCTACAGAGAGGTGGCTCCAGTCACCACGAGGTTGATGATTTCTTCCTCATTTATTCTCATTAACTTAGGAATTGCGTCCTTGCATCACAATTCAAAGGTACATCTTTGATTATGTATTTCAGATATGATGGATCCTCTAATTAGGAGTCTGAACTTTGTTGAATGATCGGGTGTTAGAACAAAGGGTCAATTCCCTGCTGAAAGGGTTGGATCTAGCTTGGACGCCTGAAAATGTGTGTCATCATGTTTGGAGAAGAGCCGTAGTGCGCCACTGCTAATATCCAAGTTGTCTAGGAACTCGTCGCAAGTACCCTATTCTTGTTTTCATTGTTGAAGAGGCATGCACATGAGCGGAAATCCATTTCTGGGGTCGTCGCGTACTTGTGTTGCATTCTAGCGAGTGCGCAGAAAAGGGGATCATTCTCCTTTTTCATCGAATTTCAACCTTCTTGCTACCCCTTTTTCATTGTACGTCACCTACAGTCTAGGTGGGGAAAACTTGATTGAAATCTCAGGAGGATAGCACCTGTGAGTGCGTTACAGAATCCCATGGTTGAGGATGGGAATTAGTTTCAAGTCTAGGTGGCCATTAAACCACCCAAAACGTGCCACGGCTAGAATCCCTAGGTTTGACCCTATGAGACTTAAGCGACCCATGGCGGGTCGAAGCGTTGCTTATTGTGTTGACGGTCGTTGTTTTCGATACATTAGGGTTTCCTTATCCGTAGTATAAATCTAAAGGAGGAAATTTTAAAGGATCGAAGCAAGGGTGGAACCTTATAGAAGTATCCTTAGCCCCTTTTCTTAGCCCTCATGACCAAGGGCGAGACCGAGACCATAGCGAAAGGTCAGTTCGGGGATCTTAACAATTTCATTGTGGAGGGAAGCCAAGGTCGTATCGGCCTCCCAAATGGCGGGGACAGCGGTAGTCGAGGTCATGGAGAGCGCCTAAGTGTGGTGGATAGGGAACGAAGCCAACCTCCAACCTAAAGTCGGGGTCGGGGCCAAGCACTCTGAGCGATAGTAACACGAATGGAGTTGTCTTTAGTGCGACTTTTTGAAATTTCAGGTGCCGAAATCTGGGGAAATTTTTTGAGGTAAAATCTTGGTTTTTGTTATTCAAACTGGTTTTTTTATTCTATATATAGATTCAACACCCTCAAAAACCTCTAGGGCACTTCGATTGTGCAAAGTTAGCAATCAAACTTCTCTTTTCAATAAATTCCTGCCGGAATTTAGAGAAATTACACTGTAAAAGCCTTCAAAAATTCGCACTAAAGACTACTCGAACACGAATAATTTGAACTGACCTCTAATCTAACTCATAGGATGGGCCCGTGCTTCGAGTTTCACCTTGAGTAGTGGCCAATTTCCTATTTCCAAGTGGCAAATGGAATAATGGCCTTGGGCTTACGAGTACACCACGTCGTAAGGTGACAAGAGGTGCAATCTGAATGGCTCGAAGTCAAAGGATCATAACTTCCAATCCAAAGATCAGATTGGGATGAAATTTTATAACACCGAAAATGTCTCGACGAGATGGATGCAATGGCAATACCAAATGGGGATTTAAAGATGAGTGTGAGATAGAAAATTTCAAACCTCATTTCCATAAAGCTACCATGGATCGTGGGTCTCTTATAGTGACCACCTCCTTTTAACCGATGTGTGGTAAGGTTTAGGAGGTAATGCCAATTAGGGATTTAAATATGAATGCGAGATCGAAAATTTTAGATTCCCTTTCCATAAAGCCACCATGGATCATGGGTCTCTATAGTGACCACCTCCTTTTAACCAGTGTGTGGTAATGTTTATTGAGGGGGTGTGTCATAATAACAATTCTTACATTTAAATGGTAGTTGATCATAATACGCTTCTTAGTAAAGAGTCCAATTTTCTAGCTACAGATTTATTGTCATCGAGAGTCCCTCATCAAGTCAACTTATACACAAATCCTAACACAAGATTGCATACCTTCTCGTATTTTTTCCTATTCGATATGGTGGCCCATAGCATTTCCAATGTTCCTAAAGAATCCTCGTTCCAATGCTGAAGGGGAAAATATGACAATTTTACCCAAACAGGAACAATTGATGGAACATCATTTTCTAAATTGACATATGGACTCCATCGATTTAGATACAAACCCTGAGCCCCCATGGCACACTTCGAAAAATTAGACCTTGATCTACTTTCTTTTAAAAGAGGAAAGAGAAAACCCTCCTCCCTCAGAAGGAACTAGAAAGTTGTCCTTCAATCATGGCTCTCCAGTTTTTATCCACCAAGAGATTCAAAAAGCGCAGCAAAGGCCATAAGCCCGTAAATTATCCAATCATGCCTCTCTCCGCTATCCCAAAGCCATTGCACGGGATTAATTGGCATGAATCACAATTTTTTGGACATCAACCGATTTATTCACAAATTGGGCCATCTTATAGTGTTGGAACCTCAAACCACTAACAATCAGTGCATTGAAAGCATCGATATCAGGATCGTGTGGAGGAGGCAGAGGGTCAGTCCCTCTAGAACTTAAAACCATCAGTGAGGCAACTACAGTTTCTTCAATTCTTTCCATGATCGCTCTTCACTTTGAATGTAAATTATTAACATTTTAATAATGTTGTTTCTACTCACAAAATTACAAACAGGGTCGGTCCCTCTAGAACTTGAAACCATCAGTGAGGCACCTACATTTTCTTCATTTCTTTCCATGATCACTCTTCACTTTGAATTTAAATTATTGACATTTTAATAATGTTGTTTCTACTCACAAAATTACAAACAATTTTTTGATAGAAAATCATAATATGCATATCACATTAAAATAAATTTAAATAATAATGATTCATATTCGTAACCACGATATTTCACAACGTATAATTAATAAGCATATAAAAACTGAATAAATATGTAATTAGAAAAGAGATAATTTTTACATATGGAGATGTGAAATTTATGTAAAAATATATAAATATTGACTATAAACTAAAATAAACGGGGCGTAGAGTAGAAGGTGACAGTGTGCTCTGTTAAGACACTTTGTGGTGAAAAGATCATTGGTCCAAAACTCCATGGGAAAATTTTCAATCATGCTAAGGGTTGGTGTGGCCCAAGATGGGTGTGATACCTAGGTGATTTTGACAACTTAGATGCCCCTAGATCACGGTTACTCAAGCCACAAGTTAGGCATTCCAGTCATCTCAAGATTCACATTACCTAACAAACAAACAAAAAAATATATAAATTAAAACCTATTTTACCATATAAATTAAAATAATGATTCATATTCGTATTCATTATATTTCAAAACTTGACACCAACTTAGTCTTACTAATCTCATTCTCCCTTTATATTTTTCTCATCTAATGATTTCTCTCAGCAGACTAGAACTTATCACTTATTTAGAGCTAACAGGACTCCTAACCTAGCAAAATCCCCTTTCAAATCAAAGCAGAAGCCTCCAATTTCATCAAAATTTTGAGCACTCGAACCTCAAAATTCTTAACCCTCTAGAACTTGGAGCTTAACTCAAAATCCTTCATGTGACCATGGTAAGAATTGAGGGCTAAGTTCCTTAGGCTCTAAGGCCTAGCATCCTTTCTGGTCAATGTTTTCTCGTTATAATCACTCTATCAAAATATGTTGTTTTAGCTAATATGAGGGTGTAACACCCTTTATCGAGGTTGGATGTGCTTCCTAGCTGGATTTACCTTATTTGTTAACACTTAGTATCCAAGATTTGAAGGATCCAGGTGTCTACTCTTCTATGGAGATGGATAACCATATATGTTTTAGACCTCGATGCGGGTCTCATGTTGGATGAACATTATAAATGGAGTGTATTGTAAATTTGGTGGTCCAAGTTGAGATCACACTTAACATTTCAAACTTTTCATAGCTGGCAAGGTCGGTCTTGGGTCAGATCGTTGCACAAAGTCTTAGATGTAGGTCCCACTCTGGACATCCACTCAACCACATGTGAATTTTCCCAACTAGTGATCTGGTAGATTTCTTCGTTGCATGCACCTTGGCTAAGTTGGATGGCAAAGGGTTGTATCACATCGGTTGATAGGTTTTTCGACAGAAATTTTCCCGACTCTGGTTATT
Organism: Pinus albicaulis; assembly: GCA_034641835.2. Lineage (NCBI taxonomy): Eukaryota > Viridiplantae > Streptophyta > Pinopsida > Pinales > Pinaceae > Pinus > Pinus albicaulis. The sequence continues at coordinate 638,300,447 of CM076570.1, forward strand.
GACAGACTTGCCTTAAAACTTTTAATCTTGTATGAATATGTAGTTAAACCTCTTTATCTATTTCAATGGATCCAACTAGGACCAAATGCGAAGGATTTTGAGGTGATCTGGCGACTAATTGCAAGGTTCTAGAGCTTAGATCTAGTGTTAACCTCACTCACAAACACAAATTCAATCAATTTCAAACACAAAGAGCCACAAAAAAAAATAACTGATACATAGAGGCATGAAACAAACCCATGTAATATGATTAATTCTACAAGGAAGATTACACATATTTTACAATTTCATATTTTCTTCCTGTTACATAAAAATTTTCTTCTCTTTGCTCTTGCTCTCATTACTTATCTTTAGGCATAGATTTATATTATTTTTCTTGCATAGAAAATAATTCTCCAAACTTCTAACAAATTGAGTTTGTTTTTCTAATAGCCTCTTATTTTAGCTAATTCTACCATTTACATAGCTAACTAATGACACCTCATTCTAACAAGAAATTCTTCTAGATATACTAGGAAATATTACAAAATCAAATAAATTAGGGAACCAACTCTCTTGGTAAATAGAATTTTGACCTAAGGAGGTCGAAGATGAACTTGGATTGTAACTGCTCCTGCATCAAACTCTCGAGGAAGAAAATAATTATGCATTAGCTTCTCAACACTTGTACCATGCTTGTGAATATATGTTGTTGTCATCCATGTAGCATCTTATACTAGTTGTTTTTCCATTAATTAGACACTTAAGATACTCTTTACCTTTGGTTTTCTTGATTGTTCTTTGACCCAATATCACTTCAATTTATTTTCAAGTTGCTTTGGGTAACTGCTTCTCCCACTTTCTGGTCTAATCTTCATCACTTATAGGTGCATGCATTGTAATATTGTCTAATTCCTTGAAGGGATATAGACATGCTACATTGAAAATTGGTAATATTCCAATGTCTTTAAGGAGTTCCAATTCATAAGCATTGGAATAAAACTTCCTTAAACTTTTACATGGACCAATTTTCTTGAGCTTAAATTTGTTATATGTCCCAACAGGAAATTTTTCTTATCCATAAATTGTTGTGTATATTCCGTTGGATAGTTCGTCGTAACATATCTAGTAAAATTATACTTAAAAATCTAAAATATACATAATGAGGGTTTATTTCTCATTAGATTGATGGATATGTAAATTAATGTTTATAGTGTATGCATGCAAATTATAATTATGCTGAAAATAGAGAACAACAAATAAAAACTTTCCAACCATGATTTGACATAACATATAACCTGAGAAACCCTTTCAAGAGAAAACCTAGCTGGGAGGTGAGGCCCCTTTACTCTCTTTCTCTGAATAGAAACTGGTTGCAAGTACAAATAAGTAAGGCATATGGTCTGTAGGCTATTATAGTGAACAATTCCTCTCTATGTACTCTCTCCCTATCCCTCGTGACTACTCTGCTCATCTATGGAACAAATGCACTAAAAAAGAATGGAACCCCTTTTCCTCCTAGTGGCTTGATTATAACACAACTCGATAGCCTACTAGTGGTTAGATTTGACTCCCTCAACTCTTAATTAGTGTTACAATATGGAATATTCTAGAGTCTTATTCATCGTGATCACAAGGCTAACCCATTTCCATAAGTAATGGTGGCTTACATGGCATCCTCTCAAATTATGGTGGCCAAAATAGGAAGATCAACTTCCGAGTAGCATGACTTTTGCATACAAACTTTGATTGAGGTGATTCTTGCACCATTGAAAAGGCCTCTGTGTGAAAATTACGAAAAAAAATGTGTGGTGCAAAAGTGATAAAGTTATCCCCAAAATATTCCATTTGATGCCTCAAAATGCTCCCATAATGTTTCATACCCCAATTTTCCAAACAAGGTCCCGCTGGTAAAAATGGTCATGTGAGTTTATTCCACAATTTTTTCCACTCTGGAAGCCTTAGTATGGATGAAAAACAATATAATGATTCAATTTGAATCACACCTCCCCATTTTGGGAGGATTTTGGTCCTCGACATCTTCTATTGAATGAGGTTAGTATATTTTTCCTTCACCTTCACTCGGTTGGACCATTTAGCTTTGCTTGGAAGTTGTCCATTCAACCAAATCTAGAAAAGGTCATGATGCCCGTGTCTTGTAGTTCTAGACCTATTCTATGAAATTGTATCTTTTGTCAGCTCTTCTTGAGCATATAGTGTTGAATCCTCTACTGAAGGCAGGACATATTCCTCTTCCCGATCTAGCATGGAAATCTCATAGAGTTTCAAATTCTCTACATTCATAATTGAGTAAATGCAAATGTGAAGGGGTAGATTAAGTCTATAGGTTTCATCTCCCACCTTTTCCAATAACTCAAAGGGACCATACCGCATAGACTTGATTTTCTTACCAGGACCATGTAGCCTATCCTTGTTCAACTATGACCATACTTTATCTCCCTCCTTGAATGACTTATTTGTTTTGTGTTGATCATGCCCAGCCTTATATTTTCCCTGTGACTTGTGTAGTGCCACTTATACCTATATATAGATATATCTAATCTTCTCAACTAATTTTTTATCCCTCAAGGCATCTTGCGTAAGATCCTCCCTTTCTCCTCCTTATTTTCCATATACAATATCCAAAGGCAAAGGTGACAAATATACAAAACAAGTTTCAAATGGGGACATAGCAGTAAAGTGTGGACTGCTATGTTATTAGAGTGTTGTACATAAACCATATTTTTATCCCGAGTATTTTGATGCTTCTGATTGTAACCCCCCAAAAGTTTCACCAAAGTCTTGTTGACTACTTATGTTTGCCCATTTGTCTGAGGATGGAAAGTTGTGGACCTCTTCAACTTTGTTTCCATATTCTCTCATAATGTATTCCAAAACACAATGAAAAATCTTGTCTCCCTATTTGAAATGATGATCCTTGGTATCTCAAATTGCACCCAGACCTATCCAAAGAACAAGTTTGTTGTTTCTTTCACATTTATGGTCTTTTTATAGGGCATCAGAACACGCATCTTGGTGAACTTGTCAACTACCACAAAAAGGTATTCATGTCCCTTCCTGGTTTTTGGTAAGCCACCCACTTTCCCACAAATGAGTGGGTATAGGTAAGGGATGATATATATATATATATATATATATATATATATATATATATTTATTGCTAGTCTTGTTAGTGCAATAAAGCATGCATCTTCTTATGAATCTAGTTACATGTTCTTGCATCTTGGGTCGATACATATATATATATATTTATTGCTAGTCTTGTTAGTGCAATAAAGCATGCATCTTCTTATGAATCTAGTTACATGTTCTTGCATCTTGGGTCGATACGCAAACCTCTGCAAGCTGGTCATTGTCTTCCCTACACCAAAGTGCCCTCCAACCTTGGAGATGTGATCCTCTCTAATCAACTACAATTGCTCACACTTAGGAACATATAACTTATCCATCCTATAAAGTAACCCATCCCAGATATGGTAGTCAACAATGTTGTATCCATTGTCTACAACTATTGAAACACCTCCTTGAATTCCTCATGCTCTGAATATGCCTCTATGTATGCATCATGGGTGAATGGCTCCATGTGCATCACACTTCCCAAAGTTTTGATCTTTGATGTGGGTGGCCTTGAAGGCATGTCATCCAAATTGGTTGTGCTAGCCTTCTTGTACTTGTTCACTAAATGAACTTATTGTAGAAAACCCATCCACTTGTAATGCCTAGTTTTTTGTAGCTTACTTTAGGCCTACAGGTTTTGTAGCGGTTGGTGATATGTTTGGATTACTATCTCCTTTCCCATCAGACAGTGCTTCTGCTTCTTCACAAGTAACATCGGGGCATAGAGCTCTGTGTCGTAGGTAGGGTAGTTAAGAACTACCCCAATAAATACTTTAGAATCGTAGCATATAGGCCTTCCTCCATGCATCAAGACCACTTCCATAACATACCCACTTACATTTGTCTCTACTTCAAAGGGTTATTGAAAGTTCGATAATGCCAAGATTCTTGTTGGATTCTTATTTAGCTCCTCAAAATCCCTTTGCTTGCCATTTCCTCATTGGAAACTTTTGCCACTTGTTGTTATGTCATGGAGTGGTTTTTCTGCCACTGAAAATGAGGCTATGAATTTCCTTAGGTATTGCACCACCCCAATGAAATTCCTAACCTTAGAAACATTAGTAGGCACTAGCCATTTCATGATGGGTTCCATCTTGGCAAGATATATCTTCAACTCTCCTCCATTATCACATGCCTCAGATGAACCAAAGGTTGTTGTGCAAACTCACACTTCTTGAGATTTGTTTAGAGCTTCTTTATTGTCTCCAACACTTATCCCAAATGTGAGATGTTCTCCTCCCAGGTAGAACTGTATAGCAGTAAATTAACCAAATAGACAATAACAAATGAATATATAAAATGGAATAATATATAATTAATTAACCTCATAAATTTTGTTGGCACATTGCATAGGTCGAATGGCATGATTAACCGCTCATACAAACCTTTCCTAGTTGTTAGAATGAATTCTTAACGCAAGTGTAAGAAAAAATATCACTTTAGTTGCACATTACAAACATCCTTAACAACAAATATGGTTGTCTAACTTCTTTAGATCTGCAATATATAGTCGAAAAAAATGTAATAGAAACCCATATCTATGTAGCAAAAGTAGCTAAACAGTAAAATGAAATATGAGTTTCTCTAAATATCCAATGGACAACACAAGATATATAAAGAATTTTATATTATGTTAACACCTCGGAAGGGAACAAAGTATGATGTTAGTAGTCCCCCTCAATGTGATGGGTTCTTGGTTGTCCTCAACACTTCAGATCCAAAGTTTCTCTCTCTCAATGGTGTAGAAAACTCAAGACGTGTTGAACTCTATGGGAGCTCAAAAGAAAAATAATAAAAGTGATCAAAGTATGACAATGACAGAGGATCAAATTCCCACCATGATAAAAGGATCAAAGGTAAATAATGAATGGAAAGCCCTCCTATTTATAACAAAATATTGAGTTATCCTTGATATTGGTGCATAGTAAAATATTATTAACCAAGATCTAGATCTAACTGCTTGGAATATTTTATTATATTTTGTTGGAGGGAAAAGGAATTTAAATTGGTTAAATCACTTTATTTAGAAATAATAAACAAATAAATGATTTATTTATCATTTCAAGGATGGGGTTAAGGAATAATTTAACAAATAATGATTTATTTTATTATTCCTACATGATTTAGTAAAATTTAACAAGGAATATTAATTAAATAATGATTTAACTCATTATTCATAGATAATAATAAGATAAATAATGATTTATCTAATTATTTCTCATTAATTGGGTTAAATATGACCAAAAATATTATTAAGCAATGGTTTAATTAAATATTCCTAGAGGAAAACCAAATAAATAAGGATTTATTTCATTATTCCTCATGGGGTTTCCTATTTGGACAAGAAATAACTTAATAAACTATGGTTTATTAATTTATTTCTTATCATGAAAGCAATTTTACTATGGTAAAATTGGTCTTATATGGTGTATTTCGATCCATCTAATTGTAAATGGTTAGATGACCAAAAATTGGTGTAACAGATTGCCCCCCAACCTGTGAGTTTTAGGAGCTAATCATATGACCGAAGTACGTTTTAAGAACACAATGACTAGACACAGAAGGGGAGTCATAAAGAGAGCGATACATAGACGGAGTGAAGCGGGAGAGGACAATAACCTGAGGGGGCGAAACCTACAAATGATATAAGTCTCCTTTAATGTTTGGTTACCTGTTCTCAGTGAGGCGGGAGAGGCATACTTATGCCCGTCGAGATGACAAAGTACAAAGAATAATCGTGCGCCCAGTAAAATGAGACTGAGCTATACAATACATGATATGATGGCATAAAAATGGGCCAAACAAAAATATAATGGATCCCACATACATACTGCGCCTGAGACAACAACCAGGAGTGAATACAATAATATCTGAGTACATGAGATATAATAACAACCAAAGAAGCCCTGATAAATATGAAAGGGCTCTGAAAATATGAATGGATCATGTAAGTGATACAAGCATGCTATAGGCGCTGCAAGTGGCTGGAACCGAAACCATCAAATCTATAGAGCTGTAGCATAAAATGAGGTCATTCAGGCATGTGGGGGGCTACCTGAAGGGCCACCCCCTCATGAGGTCTGAAACATCTCTCACACACCCAAGAATCACTAGATCAAGTTGTTGTATCACCGAACTATCAAGTATACGAATCTCGATCATGCGAAAGTGGAGCGGATGAGAAAAATCAAGTCAAAGGGCAATAAGGTGTCCCTTTGCCTGATCTGAGGCACCAAACAATAATGGAAGTTGGAACTAAGATACACCACCCTCTAGACCTATCTTTTGGAATGAATGTGCTGATGTCGATAGAAGGAGGTCCGCCATAGGTGAGGCAATAAGGAATCCCCAACTAAGGCACGAGAGATCATAGTAGAGTGACTGATGGAATGACACCAGGGATGATGATGGAATGGGGGATACTGAGTAGCAAATGGACGACTTCCCTTTTCAGAGCATATAAAGCATGGAGGACCTGGCAGCAACTGACTCGACTCTTGAGGGGATAGGGGACAGTGGGACTAGAGGCCAAAATGGGCTACACGAGAGAGGGACAAGGCATGATGACTCAACTCAGATGCACTGATCAAGGGTGACTTGTTGATGCTGCCACACAGAATAGGCCCGGCGGGGACCATAAAAGCATGAGAAAAAGATGATTACTCGTGACGAAAATCGACACACACGTCGACAAGTATGAAGGCTAAGTGGTGCCCCAAGTACAAGTGGCGCAGGTGTAGAAATTCGATTTTGAGAGGCGGCGAAGTGACCCTTCTTGGAAAAAAGGCTTCTAGATGAAGTATTGAATCACCAAAAATAAAAGGATACCCATTTTAGAGTTCAGTGAGAGCTTTCCAATGGTCATGATGGTTCGTCAAATGGAGTTACGGTTTGGTCACAATTGGCAAAAGAAAAATTAGGGTTTACCTTTTAATGGGGAAATTTCCCTCCAATTTGGTTCATTTTCTAGTAGAGTTGTGGTGAACGTGGAGAGGAGGATAAGGGCTTAAATCTTGCGGTGTTCATAGTTGACAAACTGACCGTTGGAATCGAGATCCATCAGTTGCAGGTAGGTGGCTAAAACATACTCTTCAATTTCAGTAGTTTAGAATTTTAGATTAGGTGCCTAGAGCTCAGGAACAACACTTTGCCCCTCCTCACGTGTGAATCACACTTCCTGAGGCCTGTTCTATGAGTTGGGTCACACTTTTCAGCGGGAAAAACTGCGACCTCGTAGGGACAGAGCTGGAAAAGTGCGAGCTGCTAAAAAGTTGGATTTTGTCCTGTTTTTGGCTGGTAATTAAGGCTTGATGTTTTTTATGCAGTTTTTCTTCCTCTGATTGAAAATTTTTTGGGTTTGTGTAGGTATGGAAGATTTAAAGATAAACTGGAGAGATATAGATTTGGATATGCTTCGTTCTGAGATCTAGGGGGATCAGGTGGTCAAAGGCGCATTGGAAAGATATGGGGTTCTCAAGTTGGTTGAGAACCCATTGATGAGGGTAGGGGAGTCCCTGTTATCCATAATAGTGATCTATTGGGACCCAGAACTGGAGGCCTTTATCGTGCAGGGGCACCGGATCGAGCTGACTATTCAGGACATCTATTTCTTGACCGATCTCCCGCCACTGAGGGTGGTGGGAAATATCCAACCAGTACTACCGCGGGGGCAGAATATATTTGAGTTTGTGGAACACCATTGCTAAACATATGTCTGTGTCAAGGGCACGACTATACCGATCAAAGATCTATAGAGGGTAGAGATTCGGGCTGTCACCGCAGCAGTGTTGCGGATCTTGGGCAACCAGGCCTTCCACCACATCACCGGAGGGCAGATGATGCTGGTTGAAAGTGTGTTGAGTGAGATCTACTATGGGTGGGCCCAAATGATGTTAGCGTCGTGTAAACGATAGCTGTCACTATGCAAGCAACAAGTGAACCATGATGGTGCTTTTGGTACAGTGTTATGCTCATTCTTCTTCGAGAATATCCCTACACTTCGACCTCATGTACAAATCCAAGATGGGGGCCCGCGAGAGCCCCATATGCGCCATTGGGGGCAACTACTATGGAGAGGAGGAGGCAGGTGAGTCAGACGAGTTTTATGACCCAAGTTCTTTGCACATTGGGACCAGATGTCGTTGTATATAGACGACTATCCATACAATGCAATGAACTATCAGGGGGACCCGGACTTGCCACTTCCGCCCACCCGAGCATGGCGACCATATGGTAAGTGACAATTTTATATACTTTATGGTGCATTTAAAGTTTTAGAATTATGTATTTGGTACTAATTCATTACTTTTGGTATGCAGCTATAGCATTGGTGAAACCGTCTGGGTATATGGGACGATCTGCAGCACCAGGGGCTACAAAGTCTAACACAGTTAGAGGAGTTGATAGAGTGGATTTAGAGGCACTACTAGAAGATGTCCACCGCAAATGCTAGTTGTTGATGACCAAGGTATCATAGCACAGCTGGCATGATCTAGATGACTGCTACATTGAGGCATGTTTCGGGCTATCCTCAGAGTGGAGAGGGGTCATGCGACGCATGACGATGGTCGAGCAGGGTATGCGGGATTTGCAGGTTGCAGGAGCCTAGCCATTGGCTCGGGATCCTCTAGATAGTGATTAGATGTAGGGGCATGTGGTGCCCCTAGTTTTGATTTTTGCAACATGCTATGGGCATGCCATATGTATTAGAGTAGAGGCCTCTAAAACATTTTTGATTTTGTGGACACATATTATGGATATGCATATTTTTAAATATGACGAGTATATGGCTCGCCATTTTTTTATGATTATTGTCTCATGTTAAATGCACGTGATAAGTGCCAATATAGAATATTGTTTGCAATATTGAAGGTAATGGTTTCAAATTCACACACTAATAACTTCACTTGTAAATATCTTCTAAAAATGACATGGTTATGCACATGATACACGTCATTCAATTGCATGACAAGTAGCGGGGAATCTAAATGAACATGAAGATGAAGGATGCGATGTTCAAGGGCATCGACTAACAAACCTATCACTGCATCATATTCATCATGATTATTGGTGGTAGATCCAATGCATACATCATTGGAGAGGACTAATGAAAGCATGGGGATAAAAATGGCCTAGGTTGTCGAGGCTAGATTCCTCAAGTAGCGACTTGCACCGTCGGCATAGCCGATACACAGTGTGGATGATGAATCCATTTGAAAAGCACCACAAGACAACAAATGAGATGATGAACAATGCAAGCTACCTAAATGCATGACAGAAATAAAACATGCATCTTGATGAGAGATGTTAGAGGTAAATTTTCTTAAGAAAGAGTGCATTGTGAGGGTTAGGAAGGAGTTTGCCTTCGAAATCCTATAGAAGGTATGCCCCTTTACCCAAATCCTTACTAATGATGTAAGTTCCTAGCCATAATGAGTCGAACTTCCCATGACCAAGGACATCGTGAGCCTGGTCATACATTAGAACAAGATCGCCTTTGTGAAAGGTATGAGGGTGGAATTTTCAGTCATATTGAGCTTTGGTGCGCTTCTTTGTTGGTTCAATGGTCTGTAAGGAAACACAACGGTCTTTAGAAGCACACTCAAGCATGATAATTCTTTGCTCTAAAGGTTGGGTGTCAGGGAGAAGTTCGACGGCTAAGTGAAGGGAAGGGATTTCACACTCAATCGGTAAGACTATGTTGAGATTCAACAAGATGATGAGCTTAGTGAAAAGAGTCGCCTTCACTAAGTGGGCCCGTAGGCTATTTTTGGTGCAAGTCTATTTTAAGACTATGTCTATTTTTAGAAATGTCGATCATATTCTATGAGTTGTCGGATGCTATTTGTGGATGGTTGGTCCAGTTGAAAAAATATATGGACTTCTATTTTTAAACATATTGGGTGCAATATATTTTTAGATTGCCAGTCTAAAAATAGATATGTCAAGTATTATTAGCTCTTAATAATATTTGGACTCTAAACATTATCTTATTCTCTTGGAGCACTTCAGTTAAGTGCACAAATGTGGCACAACAGCTGACAGAAGGAATTATGCTATTCCTGAGGGTTTACTGGAGCTAATGCATGAGGACTTCAGTTAGAACTCATGTGACAGAGTTTGGTGGAGTTATAGAAGTAGTTGATGGAGTTGTATTTAGTTTAACTCAGTTAGACTCAGTTGAGCTAGTTGTCTCTAGTCTAACTGATTGATACACTAGTGAGAGTGGTGTGAATTAATTAGTTAATTAATTCACTAAATAATAACTCATTAATCAACTGAAGAATACATTAGTTAACTACAGTGCATGGCAGTTTCAGTGGAGACCAGTGGAGAGATAGGTGAAAAGGCAAGATAGACTATCAGTTGTGACTATAGTGATGCATTGATTGCATCCAACACTCAGTGGAGATGCCAATGAGGATTGCGCAGTGCAAGCTTGGTGAATTCGATTTCATTCAAATCCTTTCTTCAGCAGGGATTGCATAGTAGAGGCAGGCTAGCAGGTGGCAAAGATCAGTGCATGGATTTGCAAGATCGGGCCTGATTAGTGTGTAGTGATTGTATTGTACTGAGAGCTTGATATGATCATATTTGTATGAGGATTTTTACATGATCTCTATGAAATATATTATATACAGATAGTTTGGGTTTTCAGCTTCAGGCTTTCCCATTAAACAACTGTGTTAATGTGTGTGAATTTTTATTGTTTCATGTGTGCATTGCAATCTTGATTTAATTTCCACAAATGATCAATGGTGGAATAGATTTTGTATTTTGCATGAAGTTAAAATAGTGTGAGATCAGGATAATCTTGGACATATAACACATAAGCTATATAATTTCTACATGGTATCAAAGCAGTATTGATCATAGAAGATTGCAATTATTGAAGCAGTTGAGTTTTGTGCTGGTGGAATTCGAATTTGCTACAGTGTTTTCTTGGTGTCGAAGTTGAGCATTCATTAAAATGTCTTTCAACAGATTGCGATTGGAGTATGCCCTTGATGGTATCTCGAATTATATTGCATGGAAGGACAGGATGGAGGCGGTGCTAGATGATAATGGGTTGAAGGAGTTCATAGATGTTGATATTCCAAAGCCTGGCTCTAGCGATGTAGCTGCACTTGACGCATGGAAAAAGACGGTCGCAAAATGTCGAAGGATTCTGTTGGAAGGTGTGAAGGATCACATAGTGTCCAACCTTCACAGTAAATCCACTCCATTCTTAATGTGGAAGGCTTTGACAGACTTGTTCCAAATCAGAAGCGACCAGAGGAAGTTGGCACTTAAAGACAAGCTCAGGAAAATAAAAATGGAGAAAGGCGACAGTATACCAAAATACCTCACGAAGTTTGTCCACTGCAAGGATGAGCTGGGAAGTGTGGGGGTTACTGTAGATGAAGAGGATTGGGTGAGCTTGGCTCTCCTTGGGCTTTCGAAGAGTTGGCATAGCTACGAGGACTCTGTCAATGGACGGGAGAAACTGTCGGGATGGGAGCGACTTTGGTTGGATCTTGTGCAGGAGGAGATAAGGCGGGGTACCAGGGATGGATCTTCATCGAATAATGAAGATGAAGAAAATTTCGCTTTGGTTGCCAAAGCAAGGAAAGGGAAGGGGAAGAAAAATCCTTCTCAATCCAGTGCGAAAGGCAAGAAGCAGGACTTGTCCAAGGTGAAGTGCTTTCACTGTCACCGGCACGGACATTACGCCACTAACTGTCCACAAAAGAAGAAGAATAAGCAGGTTGCTAGATCCGCAACTGGAGAGGCCTTAGACTCGCAGTTTGAGCTGGATTTTTCTTTGATCACATGCTTGCTTTCATGTGTGATGGGATCGGTGTGGTTTCTTAACAATGGTGCGTCTTTCCATATGACCGGAGACAAAGATTTGTTTAGTGATATGGAGGAAAAGGATCTTGGAGTGCACATTGAGATGGGCGATGATGGTAGATACAGTACGACTGGTATCGGGACGATTTCCTTTGAGAGGGAGTCTGGAAAACCTTTCATCTTGAAGGATGTCATGCATGTTCCAGGATTGAAGAAGAATCTGATCTCTGTGGCGATGTTGGGTGACAAGGGTTATGATGTTGTTTTTAGCGAGGGAAAAGCCTTCCTGCGCAGTAAAACAACTGGTCAAACCAGGAGGATAGGGATTCGAGTTAAGAATCTTTATCAATTTTAGGTAGATGGCTGCGAAACAATGACAGGAAAAGCAGAAGGAGTGGTGAGCCAGGATGAGGGCGAATTGTGGCACAGGAGATTGGGCCATCTTCACCATAGCGCTTTGAAAATTTTGTAGCAGATTTCTACTGGGCTTCCCAAGGGTACACTTGCACATTCAGATCAGTGTAAGGGATGTACTTTGGGAAAATTTGTGAAGAACACTTTTCATGAGAAGGATAGTCACGCCACGACGATCCTTGAGAGAATTCACACAAACGTGTGTGGACCTTTCTCGGTTGCTTCAATAGCAAAGCAAAAGTATTATGTGATATTTGTTGATGACTTTTCTCATAAGTGCTGGATCTTCTTCATGCATAAGAAGAGTGAGACATACTCAAAGTTCTGTGAGTTCAAGGTGCTGGTTGAGAAAGAGTTGGGGAAGCAGGTGAAAGCTCTAAGGAGCAATAATGGTGGTGAATACATCTCTGGTGAATTCAAAGACTTCTGTAGCAAAGAATGAATTCGAAGAGAACTCATAGCGCCTCATAACCCACAAAAAAATGGGGTCACGGAGAGAAAGAACAGAACGATCGTGGGTGCTGCACGGGCGATGTTGCATGATCAGGGCTTTCCCATACACTTGTGGGCTGAGGCATGCAACACTACGGTTTATGTGCAAAACCATTGTCCTCATAGAGTACTTGGCATGAGTACACCCGAAGAGGCGTTTTCTGGTAAGAAGCCTGATATTTCTCATTTGAAAATTTTTGGCTTACCTGTTTACATTCATGTGATGAAGGATGCCAGGAAGAAGCTGGAGCCGACTGCAGAGGTTGGGATATTTTTGGGGTACACAGAAACACCCCACAATTATCGTTTGTATTTTCCAGACAGTCGGATGACTATCGTGCAACAAGATATCGAATTTCATGAGGAGAAAGCCATGAAGTTGTCGCTTGAGAGGGAGCTACACTTGCATACAGATGAGGAGCTACTTGTTCCTAAAGATGAGCCTCATGATGTGGATCAGCCAAAAGAGGAGGTTCATGGAGTGGAAGAGACCACTCATGCAACACCAAACATCAGAGGGCGGAAGCACACTATAGAAGCTGAGCGACTGAATCTTGATGCAACACAGAATGTAGGAGCACCTACATCACAGCGAAGACAGAGACAATCACTAGACCGATTTACAGGATACATGGCTCTGATGATCAAGTGTATCGTGACAGAACCATCTTATTTCGAGGAAGCTGTGGAGGATCCCGCATGGGTAGAAGCCATGGTGGAAGAGTATGATTCGATTGTCAGAAACAGTGCATGGGAGATTGTCCCAAGGCCGGAAGGGAAATCAGTGGTAGGTTCAAGATGGATCTACAAAGTGAAGCAAGCTGCTGATGGGAGTGTCGAGAAGTATAAGGCAAGATTTGTTGCCAGGGGCTTCTCATAGATCGAGGGGATCGAATATGAAGAAACCTTTGCACCTGTCGCAAGGTATTCTTCCATACAGACCATCCTTTCTCTCTCAGTGCAGATGGGTTGGCACATTCATCAGATGGATGTGAAGACTGCGTTCCTCAACGGAGTCATTGAGGAGGAGGTGTAAATTGAGCAGCCTGAAGGATTCAAAATCTTCAGCAGCGAGTCGCATGTGTGCAGGCTCAAAATAATGTTGTATGGGTTGAAACAAGCACCTCATGCTTGGTACACACAAATAGAAAATTATTTCATCGGACTTGGTTTCGCCAAGAGTGAGGCGGATTTGAACCTATACCAGATTGTGGTGGAGGTTAAGCTTTTGATCATTGTGCTTTATGTATATGATTTAATACTAACAGGTGATGAATTGTTGATACACTCATACAAGGCAGATCTTGTAAAGGAGTTTGAGATGAAGGACTTGGGCCTCCTTCATTATTTCCTGGGATTGGAAATTTGGCAGCAGAAGGGTGGAATGTTTGTGTCTAAAGGCAAGTATTCTCGAGAGATACTGGAGAAGTTTCACATGCAAGGCTACAAGCCTATTGACACTCCTCTTCTTTGTGGTTGGATGAAAGAGGATGCTACATCGGCAGAGGTAGTGGATGCCACTGTTTATCGACAGTTGGTTGGTTCGCTCATGTATTTAGTCAATACACGACCAGACATATGCTATGATGTGAACCAAATTTCACAAGCGATGGTGAAGCCTACCAAGCTCTTTTGGAAGGCAGGCAAGCATGTCCTAAGGTATCTCAGGGGCACATCTGGGTATGGATTGTGGTACAAACAGTCGGATGAGGTGAAGCTGCATGGCTTCACGGATGCAGATTGGGCAGGAAGCCCAACCGACAGAAAGAGCACATCTGGAGGGATTTTCAGTATCGGATCTACAACAATTTCTTGGTACAGTAGGAAACAAAGATCCGTGGCACTCAATTCAGCGGAGGTCGAGTACATGGCAGCAAGTTTGGCTGCATGCAAGCCTATATGGATGAGGAAGATCCTGGTTGGTTTGTTCGGTTCTCACTTAGATCCTACTATGATATATTGTGATAATCAGAGTTGCATTAAACTCTCGGTTAATCCAGTATTTCATGATATATATAAACATATTGACATCCGGTATCATCATATCAGAGATTGTGTGCAACGGAAGATCATGTTGCTTTCTTACATTCCTACAGAGGATCAGGATGCAGATATTCTGATGAAGGTGCTCACCAAGAGAAAATTCGAATACCATAGAGACAGGATCAGGGTGGTAGATAATCCCTATCTTGTTGAGAGGGAGTGTTGAGATTCAACAAGATGATGAGCTCAGTGAAAAGAATCGCCTTCACTAAGTGGGCCCGTAGGCTATTTTTGGCGCAAGTCTATTTTTAGACTATGTCTATTTTTAGACATGTCAATCATATTCTATGAGTTGCAAGATGCTATTTGTGGATGGTTGGTCAAGTTGGAAAAACAGATGGACTTCTATTTTTAGACGTATTGGGCAGAATCTATTTTTAGATTGCCAGTCTAAAAATAGATATGTCGAGTATTATTAGCTCTTAATAATATTTGGACTCTAAACATTATCTTATTCTCTTGGATCACTTTAGTTAAGTGCACAGATGTGGTACAGTAGCTGACAGAAGGAATTACGCTATTCCTGAGGGTTTACAAGAGCTAATGCACGGAGACTTCAGTTAGAACTCATGTGACAGAGTTTGGTGGAGTTGGAGAAGAAGTTGGTGGAGTTTTATTTATTTTAACTCAGTTAGACTCAATTGAGCTAGTTGCATCTAGTCTAACTGATTGATACACTAGTGAGAGTGGTGTGAATTAATTAGTTAATTAATTCACTAAATAATAACTCATTAATCAACTGAAGAATATATCAGTTAACTACAGTGCATGGCAGTTTTAGTGGAGACTGAGCAGATAAAGAAAGGGAAAGATAGACTATCAGTTGTGACTATAGTGATGCATTGATTGCATCCAACACTCAGTGGATATGCCAATGAGGATTGCGCAGTGCAAGCTTGGTGAATTCGAGTTCATTTAGATCCATTCTTCAGCAGGGATTGTGCAGTAGAGGCAGGCTAGTAGGTGGCAAAGATCAGTGCATGGATTTGCAAGATCGGGCCTGATTAGTGTGTAGCAATTGTATTGTATTGAGAGCTTGATATGATCAGCTTTGTATGAGGATTGTTACATGATCTCTATGATATATATTATATACAGATAGTTGGGTTTTTCAGCTTCAGGCTTTCCCATTAAAAAACTGTGTTAATGTGTGTGAATTTTTATTGTTTCATGTGTGCATTGCAATCTTGATTTAATTTCCGCAAATGATCAATGGTGGAATAGATTATGTATTTTGCATGAAGTTAAAATAGTGTGAGATCAGGAGAATCTTGGACATATTACACATAAGTTATATAATTTCTACAGACTACCTCCTCGCCAAAAACAAGGTGGAAAGGAGTAAACCCGGTGGCAGATTTAATAGAAGTTCTCTAGGCCCACAAAGCAGGGAAGATCAAAAAGTGCCAGTTGGTTTTGTGCTTGTTCATCGTTTGTTTAAGCATATTTTTAAGGGTTTTATGGGCCGCTTCAACTCGACCATTACCTTTGGGGTAATAGGACGATGAATATTAGTGCTCAAATCCCAAAAGAGAGGATAGCTCACACCATATCTCATCTTTGAAATGTCGGCCATGGTCGGAGACTAGTTGTTTCAGAACCCCAAATCGAGCGATAACATGGCTAAACTAAAATAGAGCTACGGTGGCTATCATGTTATTGAATGTTGGCATGGCCTCAGCCCATTTGGTGAAATAGTCAACCGCCACAATGATATATTTGTGGTTACCAATAGATGGAGGTCTACACTCCATAAAGTCAATGGCCCACTTGTAGAGGGTACCAGCTGAGATGACAGGATGGAGTGGAGCAGGAGGGGCACGCGCCTTCGGGGTGAAAAGCTAGCAGTTGGAACAATGTTTGACTACTTCAATGCAATCACCGAAGAGAGAAGGCCAAAAATACCCAGCGCACATGACTTTCTGGGCAGTAGCCAAACTGGAGAGGTGGCCACCACAAGCGTCACTATGGCAGGCATTAAGGACTTGCTCAGCTTCAACATGCATGAGACAATGACGAAGGATAGGATCAACATTGCGCCAATCGAGATCGTCACCAATGAGGAGATAGCGGGGGGCTTGGTGTTGTATGTGTCGTCAAGCATCACGATCAAGATGGGAAGCGAAATTTTGGGTTCACAGGTAGGTAAGGATGTCACCATACCATGGGTCATCTAAAGTAATGGTGAAGAAGTGTTCATGAGGTAAATCATCATTAATCGACGGATCTGGCGTACCGGTAGGCAATTCAGAAATTAGTTCAGCAAGGGCTAAACCTTTCTTACTCTTAGGTGTCACAAATTCGAGATTGAACTCATAAAGGATAACGATCCAATGAGCATACTTCCCATTGATGATCCGTCTTCTCAATAGGAAAGCCATAGGGTTGGAATTGGTCACAACCTTGGTGGAATGCATAATGATATAATGACGAAGTTTCTGGATCGAGAACACAACGGCCAGGGCCAACTTATCTTCATGCAAGTAGGACACAGGGGGACCCAAAAGGTTGCTATTGACATAATAGATAACATGTTTGTTTCTGGTGTCGTCTTCTAGTATAAGGACCCCAACGACCGAATGGGTGGAGGTTGAGATGTACAGGATGAAATTCCTCTCAAAGTTAGGAGGACTAATCAAGGGAGCAGAAGTGAGAGCATGTTTCATGGAATCAAAATGTTTTTGAGCATAGTCATCCTAAACGAATGGAATGTTAGATAGAAGGAGTCTTAGAAACCCATGCGCGATGGTGGCATAGTCAGGGATGAACTGACAAAAGAAGTTAGCTTTTCCTTGGAGGCTTTCTAATTGGTGCAAGGTACGAGGAATAGGAAGCTCAAGGATGTCTTGAAATTTGAGAGGGTCAAGCGTTATACCATCTTTGGACATAATGAAACCCAAGATATGGCCAACAAGGACGCAAAAGACACACTTCAGTGGGTTTAGGCGGATATTATAATTGCGACATCACAGAAATACGGTACGCAAATCATGGATATGTTGTGCCCGATGCCTCGAATGTGCAGTAATGTCGTCAAGGTAGGCAAGGATAATATGAGCCAGGTCATGGAAACAATATGACATGGCTCGTTGAAACGTGGCTCCTGCATTCTTTAGGCCGAACGGCATGACCCTATAAGCGAAAGTTCCCCACGGACTAATGAACATATTTTTTAACTGATCAGCATGGTGGATAACTACCTGGTTGTATCAGGAGAAACCATCCATAAAGGATAGAACCTCATTCCCCGCACGCTCATCTATGATCTGGTCAATGAAAAGTGTGAGGAAGTTGTCTTTGGGACAAGCTTTGTTCAGGTCACGAAAGTCAGTGCAGATACGAATGATGCCTTATCTCTTGAGAATGGGAACCAGGTTAGAGACCCAAGTGGTGTATTCAATGGGATAGATAAAACCAACCTACTTGAGTTTATTGATTTCGGCTTTGATAGCCTCTCGTCTGGAAGGATTAATGGGTCTCAACTTTTGATGGACATTATTGGCATCAGGCCATGTATCGATATGGTGTTTGACAATGGTGTGATCAAGTCCAAGCATATTTGAATAGGACCAGGAAAAAACATCACGAAATTCTTTGAATAACTTAGTGTAAGCCTCAATTTCTTTCGGGGTGCACTGTGCCCCCAAGGTAATGTTTTATTCTATCCCTGGTTTATCAGAAATGTTAATTTTAATGGTAAGAGAGATATTGGCCATATTTCCTTCTTCGAAAGCATCGGGTGCATGTATGGGATTTATAAACCAATCGACCTCATCAGAGATGAAGTCTTTAGACTCCACAACATAATGGTCATGGGACTGTTGCGGAAGGAAGTACGCACGGTGGTGCATATCATCCCAAGGAAAGTTAGGGGTGGTCATTGATTCCATAATGTCTTCATTATAATGAAATATGGGGGGACCGATGGAAGAAATACCACATGATGCGGCGGGGCTACCTAACACATCATCAGGAGAGATATGGTTCACATACACATCACTACGGAGGGTAGGCAAAGAGCTAGTAGATGAAACATCTACCAATGGTGAGCCCAAGGTGATCGTTAAAGGAGGTTCAGATAAAACAAAAGGAAATGCCCCAAAGGGGTTTTCCGCCAAGGATCTCATGGATGATGACAGATAGAGGATAGTGGCTGAAGGTTTTGTCATCTAGAATTTGGGGGGAGGTATCACAATAGGTGAAGAAATGTCCTCTGGTTCGACTTGAGCCAAACACACGAGTAGAGGAGTAGCGGATCCACTATTTTCGGCCTCAATTCAACGAACAACCTCATTTCGTAGAAATCGTCGAGACGGGGATAGAGGTGAGAATAGTGACCATAAAGATCACATAAAGCACAAGGATGATTTGTGTGAAATGATTTTAGTTTCTTAGCTGAATCGGGTAAGGTAACATGGACCTTCGGGATATCGGATTCAGGAAATGCCTCGTTGACCATAGGTTTGAGACGAGGAAGCTCAAGACAATTTTCGGTAGCGTGCCCAACAACATCACACAATGCACACAAAGGTGATCACTTAGGAGGATTAGGAGGAGCAGGAGTTGTTTGGGTAGCCTTATCCTTAGGTTCCTTCTGTATGGATTTTCTCCCCTCACTAGATGCTTTCGCAACAGGAGTAGCTTCCTGTTGAGGTGGTTGAGGCACTGAAGCAAAAAGAGGGGTCATAATGACTGGTTGGACTGGGGTCAAAGCGGTATAAGGTTTGAGCTGACAAGGCGGGGTTTTAGCTAGGGGATCAATGTACCAGACTGGGATCCCTAGGTTCATATTGGGAAGGCTCAATGTAGCCATAACAGGAATTGAAAAGACTCCAAAGGCGGGAGCTAGAAATGGTATCTGACCCGGAAGGGTAATGGCCTGTTGGAATGGCTCCCAAATGATTAAGGCTAGGGGGAACCGTTCCTGGTTGAAACGAAGTGGAAGAGACACCAGCAGAGGGAGAAGGTCCTTGAAGAGAAGTTCCTGAAGGCTCTTTCGAGTGACCACCAGCAGGTTGCGGAGGCGCAGGATGCTGGTTGGTTGAACTTGACTGCTTGTGGCTAGTCTGAGACGATTACATCATGCAAACATTCGATGAGATGGGGTCAGCAATGAGAGGGGGGAGACCAGGGAATGCACCAAGTAAGGTGGAATCTTTGAAGACTCTAGGTGAAACACTGGTGAGAGGTGTGACTGCTTGTTTATCGGCCACCAAAGATATGATAGACTCGGGGGAGGTCTGAGACTTCGATTCGTAATATGTCAACTGATCAATGGTAACGATCTTTCCATTGTGAGAAAATCACATCTTACGGTGAACCGTAGATGCGACAACAAACATAGTATAGGTATAGCTACGACCCAAAAGGATATTTTAATCCAAGGGAGCTTCAATGACTTGAATGTCAATACAAACAGTCTTTCTCGCAAGAGTGACATGATAATTGCGGTACATGCAAAGGGGATGTGAAGGGTGACCGTCCCAAGCACGGAAAGTGATGGTGGATGGGGCTAAGTAAGGTGATCTGATTTTATTCCAAATAGAGGCAGACATCATGTAGGTGGATGTGCCCTCATCAATGATACAACGTGAGACAAGAGCATTACAAATCTTGAATGGTATTTGGAAGGTGACGGATGAAGGTAAGGGGGGACGTTCTGACTTGTCAACATCAAAGATGATCAAACTATTATTTGAAGGATCCACAATGCCTAGAGCAGATAATAGAGCTTTACTTTGTGAATGGCACAACTAGAGGACTTCTAGCATTGACATGGCAGTAGGAGATTGTGCTAAGTCATCTACTATGTTGTAAGTGTGGGCAGCTTTGGCAGAAGCAATAGTTCGGCATAATGGCCCTTTGGGGATCTTGGGAATGATCTCTGCTTGGCTGAGGGATATGTAAAGGAGAATTTGGTGTCGAACTGAACTCTGTGGAAACTTTGGTTTGGGACTCAGTTGTGGACAAAGCAGGTGGCTTTCCATATTGGCGTGACTGAGTTTGAAGGTTGACATTAGCGATATTAACCTCTTCAGAATTCATCATGAGAATCTGGCATTCATTGGTACCAGATTGGGAAGGTTGAGGGGTGGCCTGACCTTTAGGGGGTTGGGAAGCCACATATCCTTACTGAGGGAAAGGATTAGTGAAAACGACTGGTTGAACTGGCGCAGTAGCTGGAGGAGCCGAAGTAGTGGCTTGCGGTCCTCTAGATGTTGCTTGTGCTTCCCACAATTGGCGCATCTTGGGTAAAAGGGGACAATTGTGAGTGTAATGGCCATGGACACCACAACAAGAACAAGGCTTGTTCGTACAAAGAGGTATGTTCTGCTTGGACTGATCGCCCTGTTGCTAGTTGTTAGTGTTAGGATGTCTCCCTTGGGGTGCATTCGGTTGGTTACCTTGGTGCCCTTGATTAACTTGCATTGGTTGATTTTGGTTTCCTTTCCTCTTTTTCTTGGAATTAGGAGGATTAGTTGCACTCTACTACACATACACCTAACTCTTAGGGGGAGGTGGTTTTTGCGACAGAGGTTGAGAAGGCATGGGAGGCTGGGGTGCAGATGTCGTAGGGGCTGGGGCACCGGGCTGCGGATAAGGATATAAAGGAGGTTGAGAAACATTGGGGTAAACAGCTTGAGTGACAGCAAGCCCTGGCATCGGTTGATGCATTGGGGAAAATTTGCTTTTTCCTAGATACATGCTGCCGAGAGGGGGATAAGTGCTAGAGGAGTTGGCCCCTCCCTGAGGGAAACCATAACCCATGGGAGTATACGGATGTGAAAGAGATCCAACGATACCATTGATGACGTGAGATGCCCCTGCTGCAATGGCACCACCAGGTCTAGGCACATCTAGTAAAACGGTATAAACATAACCAGATTGGACATAGATCAAGTCATATTTCAACGTGATTTGGAGGGCTTCTTCCTCTTTCTGCAGAAAGTGATATGTGACATCTTTACCAATAGAAGGAAAAAGCGTTCTGAGAAACCAATTTATATAGACATGATCATCGAATGTGGGAGCTCGACATAAGCTCCTCCTTCTACCCCATTCTTGGACATGGTTAGAAAGGTGGGTGGTAGAAGTTTGATGGAATGTGGTCAAAAACTCGGTACTGGTATCATATCGGAGAGGTAGTTGGAAGTAGGACAGAAATGCTTTAGCAAGAGTCGCAAAAGTGGAATGTGAGGTAGAGGCCTGGTCCACATACCACTTTCCAGCATCTCCAGTGAGCGTACGTTGGAATAACTGAAGATAAATAGAGTCATCAGTGATAGAATTGGACGGAGTGGGCATGATTAAGAGGGTCCTCTCCATAGTTTCCTTCAGACTTAGGGATGTCAGAAGGAAGCTTAGTTGGCATAATAGGCCAACCTGGATCATGGTGTATAGGGTCGTTAATTAACTGGCTGAAATTGGGGAGGCTTAAACCTGCCATAAAAGGTAGCAAAGGAGAAGCCAAAGTGGTTCTGGTAGTGGTTCCACTAGTAGCAGATCCAGAGTTAGGGTCGGGGCTACCACCATCTTGAGGAACAACACCTACATTAGCACCTGATATGGTGACATAATGAGGTGGAGGAGAACCAGGTTCGGAATCAGAGTAAGGGTTCAATGGACCAGAATCAGAGTCAGTACGGGGACTCAGCGGAGGACTAATTCAGACTCGACGCTTTGGAGTAAGTCTTCCTAACGGAAACTGAGGATGAAGGCCTAGGAGACTCCAGGATAAGCACGTTGGGGGCACAATGATGGCAAGACACAGATACCCAAATGAGATGGAAGAGTAATAAGAAAAAGCTCAGAGGGGCAGATAAATTAATTATGATGTTTATGTATTGGCTTGGTGGTGTAAACCAAGCGCTCTTTGCTTTAGGTGTGTGTGTGTGCAAGCCGTGATTAATTTTAATTAAGTCCAGATGGTCGTGTAAAAAGAAAAAGAAAAAATGATGTATAATTGTAAATAAAATTGAAGCGACAGTAAAATAAAAAGCTAAAGATGCATAAATTCATCCCAAAAAGAAGGGTTCCCAAACAAATGTTCGAAGAGGCGGGCGAAATTGACTCAAAACAAAAAAGATGGCCAAAATATCTAAGGTCTAAGGGACAGTGATCTAATGACTCAGGTATGCTATAAAAGTTGCAGAAAACAACCAGAAACCAGAAGGAAAAATGCTGCGAAAAAGGAGGTGAAAGGTTAAAACCCTAAGGGAAATAAGGGGGACCCTAAGGGGGAGACCAAAAAAAATTCAAGAGGGGGTTTTGGATGCAATAATAACCGATCTAAAAGGATCTGAAAGAAAGGTAGATCATACCCTAAACAATGGCTGAAAGCGCTACAAAATATCAGACTACCTACTCAGCTAAACCCCTCCTAAAAGGGTGGAAGAATACTGAAACCCTAAGGGGCTTGTTCTGACTTCAAGGAGACAAATTGAGCATATGCAGGCCTAATGCGGGTTGAGACAGAGGTCAGACAACCCTAAACAGTGCTTGCGGAAAACCCTGATTGTAACAGAAAAGATCCTGAAAAAAGTTGCAACTCGCAGGTACTGACCTGTAGGTTGCTGAAATCTTAGTTTTGGTCCCAACAGGTGTGACTTGAGCCTGAAATAGCAGGTTTTGGGCTGAAAAGTGTGAGCTACAGTTCTGTGAGTCTCAGGCGGTACGTTGCGGAAAAATTTTCGGTCTTTGTCATAGTTGATACTTGTTACCTATAAAAACACCTAGAAACACCCGAAAGTTAGAATTTTTACTGTTTTAGGGCATAAAAGGAAAAAAACAACATTAAGAGGCTAAAAATAGCTGAAGAAAAACCCTAGTCACTGAAGTAGTTGGTCACATAGGAATTTGAATAAAACCCAGTGGAGTCACCAATTGTTAGAATGAATTCTTAACGCAAGTGTACGAAAAGAGATCACTTTCACTGCACATGACAAACAACCCTAACAATAAGGATGTATGTCTAACTTCTTTAGATCTGCAATAGATGGTCGAAACAAATGCAACAAAATCCCAGATCTATGCAGTAAAAGCAGCTAAACAATAAAATGAAATAAGAGTTTCTCCAAATATTCAATGGGCAAGATAAGATATATAAATAATTGTATATTATGTTAACACCTGGGAAGGTAACAAAGAATAATGTCACTAGCCCCCCTCAATGGGATGGGTTCTTAGCTGTCCTCAATGCTTCAGATCCAAAGTTTCTCTCTCTCAATGGTGTACAAAACCCAAGACATGTTGAACTCAATGGGAGCTCAGTAAGCAAAAAGATAATAAAAGTGATCAAAGTATGACAATGACAAGAGGATCAAAGTCCAACCATGATAAAAAGATCAAAGGTCAATAATGAATGGAAAACCCTCCTATTTATAACAAAACATTGAGTTATCCTTGATAATGGTGCATAATAAAATATTAATAACCAAGATCTAGATCTAACTGCTTGGAATATTTTATTATATTTTGTTGGAGGGAAAAGGAATTTAAATTTTTTAAATCCCTTTATTTAGAAATAATAAACAAATAAATGATTTATTTATCATTTCAAATATGGCGTTAAGGAATAATTTAACAAATAATGATCTATTATATTATTCCTAAATGATTTAGTTAAATTTAACAAGGAATATTAATTAAATAATGATTTAATTAATTATTCCTAGAGAATAATGAGATAAATAATGATTTATCTAATTATTTCTCATTAATTGGGTTAAATATGACTAGGAATATTATTTAAACAGTGGTTTAATTTATTATTTCTAGAGGAAAATCAAATGAATAAGGATTTATTTAATTATTCCTCTTGGGGTTTCATATTTGGACCATAAATAACTTAATAAACTATGGTTTATTAAATTATTTCTTATAGTGAAAGAAATTTTACTATAGTAAAATTGGTCTTACATGGTGTATTTCGTTCCATCTAACTGTAAATGGTTAGATGACAAAAAAATGGTGTAACACTAGTTTTGAAGGTGGTTTTCCAAGTATCTTCTTCCCAGACTCAAACCTGGCGATATACAGACTTTAGGGCCAACTTCGTGAAGCATTTCACTTGTTGCAACTAATCCAACAAATCATCAATCCTGGGTAGGGGGTACCTATTCTTGAGCGTGCTTTTGTTCCCTACCTTGTAATCAATACACATCTGCCAAGTCCCATCCTTTTTTGGTAGTATGATGATGGGTGACCCATATGGTGATGTACTTGGTCGAATGACACCATGTTCTAATAGTTGTTGTAATTTTTTCTTCACCTCACTTGCTTCTATAACAAATTTTTGTACAACTCAATGTTAGGCAAAGGGGAGTCTAGCAATAGTTGGATCTCATGCTCCACTTCCCTCTTTAGTGGTTAGCCTTTAGGTTCTCGGAAAACATCCTTGTATGCTTATAGAAACTCTTCCAACTATTGTTTTTGTTTCTTAGTTCACCCCTCGAGGGATGCCCTTTCACTTATTAAATATTCTACAAACTAATTCTCTCTTGAAAATAGTAAAACTCCTCTCTAGAACTTATTCGTTTCTTGGCTTGGTTGGAACTTACCAGCGATATTTTTGACTTTCCTTTGTGAAAGTTGATGGGGAACAATTTTCCATCATTAACGAGCCAATGCTTATTGCCTCTCCATGTGAAAATTTCATCTCACATGTACATGTGGCCAAGACTTCCAAACACCACTCCACATACATCAAGGGAACTACATCTAGTTCTAATTCATCAATAAAATCAACATTGATAACATATATAATTTTGTATTGTTTTGCTACCTTTAACTCCGCATTTTTATTTACCCATCCCAATGGATATGGTCTTTGATCATCATGAAATTGCAATCCCAATTTATTGACTAGCTCTATTGCAATGATATTCACCTAGATCTTGAGTCAAACAAAACACAAATAATTGTCTTCTTGATCTATATATTTATGTGGAAGATTTTGCTCATTTCTTTCTCTTCCTTTGTTGAATGTTACTCAGATTCACCTCCTTCTACACTGGCGTGCAATCGATATTCTCATCCATGTCTGAACTGCTTTCAACCTGGTTGCTCGAATCAATGGCCATGAAATTCTTCTTCTTATTCTCTTTATTTTTGTTCTTCAAGTTAAGCTCTGGACGCAACTTCCAACACTTCTCCTCTATATGAACATCATTGTTACAATGGTTGCAGTGGTTGCTAGGATCCTTGCATAGGTGTTGTGGCTGTCATATTTTTATCTTTTCACCATTTCCACATCTTCTTCCCCTCCTCAAAAGCGTCATGGTGCTCCTTCTGCTTCAATACACTTGATTTC
Organism: Pinus albicaulis; assembly: GCA_034641835.2. Taxonomy (NCBI): domain Eukaryota; kingdom Viridiplantae; phylum Streptophyta; class Pinopsida; order Pinales; family Pinaceae; genus Pinus; species Pinus albicaulis. Next base: position 638,326,656 of record CM076570.1, read on the forward strand.
CCTTTCTTTTAGCCCATCTTCTCCAAGCATTATGCCTATACACAAGCCTCATCCATCGATCTAGGCTTTAACAACATCACTTTCTTCCACAAATGGTTGTGTATACCCCCAAAATACTTGATGAGTACATCTAGGTTCTTTGGGGAGATACCCAACATTGGGCCATCTTTCTAAATTTTATTGTGTACTCCTGTACACTCTACCCTTGCTTTTGCCTAAACTAGTGTCACCGGATCCATTGGTCGCCTACATACTCGATAGTGTAAAATTGTGACTTTATGAGCATTTTAAATTCCTACCACTTTTTCAATGGAGGATCTCCCTTCAACCTCAATGTCTCCATGTATTTTTCCTACCAATTAAATGCACGCCCCTCCAATTTCAGCCATGCAAATGAAATCTTATGTTCTTCCTCTACATGATGGACACTAAAACAAACTCCTAATTGTTGCGACCATTTATTTAGCTTTAGAGCGTCGATCTCATGCTAGTATGGCTTGATATTGAACTTCACTTCCATTTTAAACAAGGACCATGAATGATTCACAGTAGTCAAACTAGTTTGATCTTTTTTGGGTCCCTTCTTTAGCTCATTCTCTATTTCTTCCTGATCTCCTAATTTCCCCTCTGATCGGACCTATGCATTAGAAACACCATCTTCTCTGAATATCTCAAGATTATTGGTTAGGGCCAACATGAGGAGATTCACATTACAACTTATATATGAAACTTGTGCTTCTAGCCACAAAAACCTCTCCTCTACAAGATCATGAGGGTTATTCACAGACTCGTTGACCATGCCTAGGGTTTTACGAATTTCAGCTTCACTGATCTAGATCCCTTGAAAATATCCACAATATACCCACATAAACCTAGATTTGATACTAATATGTTATGTAAATTTCCGTGTATATTCCATTGGAAAGTTCGTCACAACAAATCTAATAAAATTATACTTAAAATTTTGAAATTTGCACAACGAGTGTTTATTTCTCTTTAGATTTTTGGATCTATAAATTATCGTTTATAATGTATGCATGCAAATTATGATTATTAAGAAAACAAATAATAACAAAATAAAAACTCACATACCATAATTTGACATAAGATATAACCTCGGAAACCCTTTCAAGAGAAAACCCTACTAAAAGGTAAGGTTACTTTCCTCTCTTTCTCTTAATAAAAAATGGTTGCAAGTACAAAGAAGTAAGATCGATGGCCCATGGGCTACTATGGTACATAATTCCTCTCTATGTGCTCTCTCCCTATTCCTCTTGGCTACTCTACTCATTTATGAAAAAAATGAACTCGAAAAGAATGGAACCCCTTTACCTCCTAGTGGTTTAGTTATAACACAACATGATAGCCTACTAATGGACATGTTTGACTCCCTCAACTCTTAACTAGAGTTACAATATGGAATATTCTAGTGTCTTCTTCATCATTATCATATGTGTTGTATCTTAAGAGACAATCCCTCGGTTGTGAAAGGAATAAGTGCTTAAGACATTTTAAAAGTGTGTCACAGAAATGATTTTATCATGTGGTCTTTGTTCTATCCCTCTGGAGACCAGTTTTCTAAAACCCTTAATGATCTGGAATAATAAAAGATTTCATAATTCCATTCACTGCTGATATCTGAATGAAAAGAAGAACTGCAGGGGAAAATCAAAGCAATATGTTGTAAACACAGAATCTACCACTTTTAAGTTTCAGAGGAAATTCATGGAGAGAGAGGAAAATCGAAATAATATGTTGTAAGCACAGAATATATTACTTTAAAGTTTCATCAGGAGTTTGTGAAGAGAGGGGAAACTCAAAATAATATGTTGTAAACATAGAATCTATTTCTTTTAAGTTTCAAGGAGAGTTTGTGAAGGGAGAAGAGATGGAGTGAAGGAGTGCAAATTAAGGTTATTTAACTCTTACTCACAGATGTAATTAAGAGATCGACTGCTACATTAGTTCACTTCATTCAAAGAATAAGGGACAAAAAATGGCACAAGAAACACAAATCACCATCAAAAGTTGTAGGAAACTTACTGCTTCTTTCATTTTCCCATCAGAAAAAGGAGTACAAAATGTAATCCCCAAGAGGTCCAAAACTCAGGCCCCTGCTTAACTCTTTATCTCTTCCTTAAATACAAACAAAATAAATTTGTAACTACTCGAGCTTCTTGAAACTCCTAAACTACCTAAACTGTTAAACTACTTATTACATTGTAATCGATGACACCATTGTAGCTTCGATCTTAACAAATAAAACAAAATACACTTGGAATATAATTCTTTTGCTGAGTTTGATTTGTTGTTGATGTGTCTCCTTCCGTTTCGGCTATGATGTCCTAACAGTCTGCATAAACGCATCTCCATCGGACTTTGCCCATGCTTTTGCGATTCGAACGCTGTCATCATGTAACTTGCTAACCGACTCTTCCTTTTCTGTGTGTGCCTGCTGTGTTTAGTCTTCTCTTCTCCTTTGCTCCGCGTCAGATCACTTACCCGAGTCTCTCTGCCCACGTTCAAACTTTCTTCCATTATCAAGGCATTTCACCAGCGTTATGTTATAATCCTCCTTTCTTCCTCCGATGCGATTTAACACAAGAAATGCCTTACCTCCGGATTTGAAAACCTTTGGAGTTCACTTTTGAAACCACATCGCATCTGCCTGCAAATCACAAATCGGGGATTTTTTTTTATGAAAGAAGGGAGGTAAGTGTTAAAATTTGCGATGTGAAAAGTGTGATGGGTGGAAGGTGACGTGGCAGGCGGAGGTGGGACCAATCGCAAATTTCAAATCGGCGATATGAAACTTTACCGCACTTCGCACTTCGGTGATCATAACATATTCCTTTAGTGCCTTTCCTCACGACCCTGCAATGTGCGATATGTGATCGTATCACATCACAATATCGCAATTTTAACCATATTTCTAACTTGTATCCTTTACCGAATACGATATGTGATACTATCTCCACCGTCCATCTCTCCGTTTCAGTTATGTGCTTTGATCCTGACCGTCTATTTTTCCCTTTGCGCCTCCTCCAAAACTCTTAAGTTTTTAAGGGAAATACACCATTTCTCTGCCTTCAGGAAATTAATTTATTTCTCCATGGTGTAACCCTCATGAGCTTGTGAATATGCCCGGATTGACCCTGACCTTTATGTAATGTTCTGAACGCTTCAATCGACCCGACTCTTGAACTATTCTGCACGCGAATAAGCCCGACTTGACCCCTCCTCCACACTTTTCTTGTTGCTGCTCCTTTGGCTTAGATTACACCTCCAATGCTACTATTTCCTTGATTTTGGTCCTGGTGCACATGTGATGACGAATTCCCATCGAGCTTGTGGTTATCCTCTTGAGCGTATTACATGTCTTCTTGAAATTTTAACAATTGTTCCTCAATAACCTTGAATTGCTCAGAACCTCTCTTGACTTTTAGTTGAGTCGAATTAAGATACAACAATATGGATAACATATTTTCCATAAATATGTAGGCTAACATGGTATCCTCTTGAATTATAGTGTCCAAAACACGAAGGTTAACTTTTGATTCGCTTAAATTTTTCATACAAGCTCCATTTGAGGTGATCTTGCGTCGTTGGAAAGGTTTATATGTGTAGAATAGGAAAGAAAGTGTTATGCTAAAGAAATATTTTTTTACCTCAAAAAATATCATTTGATGCCTGAAAATGCTCCCAGAAGGTCTTAAACCCCAATTTTCCAAACTGGGTTCCGCTAGTAACAATGATCTCGTGAGTTGATTCCTCTACTTTTTCCACTCTGGAAGCATTGATACGGATGAAAAACAATATAATGATCAAATTTGAATCACGCCTCCCCATTTTGGAGGCCTTTGATACCCAACTTATTCTACTGAATGAGGTGAGTATATTTTTCCTCCACCTTCACTCAGGTGCACCATATAACTTTGCCTGTAAGTTTTCCTTTAACCAAATCTGGAAAAGGTCATGATGCCCATGTCTTGTAGTTATAAACCTATTTTATGAAATTGTATATTCTGTCAGCTCTTCTTGAGCATCTAGTGTTGAATCCTCTACTGAAGGTAGGACCTATTCCTCTTCTCGATCTATCATGAATTAAACTCATAAATGCAGTTCCGGCATTGCATAGGCCGAATGGAATGACTAACCGCTCATACAAAACTTGGCTAGTTTTGAAGGCGGTTTTCCAAGTATCTGCTTCCCAGAATCAAACATGGTGATATCCATACTTTAGGTCCAACTTCGTGAAGAATTTCATTTGTTGCAACTAATCCAACAGGTCATCAATCCTGAGTAGGGTGTACCTATTTTTGAGAGTGCTTTTGTTCCCTACCTTGTAATCAATACACATCTACCAAGTCCCGTCTTTTTCTCGCACTATGATGATGGGTGACCCATATAGTGATGTATTTGTTCGAATGACACCATGTTATAGTAGTTGTTGTAATTTTTTATTCACCTCACTTGCTTCTATAAAAAATTTCCTGTACAACCTAATGTTAGGCAATGAGGAGTCTAGAAATAGTTGGATCTCATGCTCCACTTCCCTCTTTAGTGGTAACCCTTTAGGCTCCTGGAAAACATTCTTGTATGCTTGTAGAAACTCTTACAATTATTGTTTTTTTTTCTTAGTACACCCCTCCAAGGATGGATTTTCTCTTATTAAATCTTCTACAAACTAATTCTCTCTTGAAAATAGTAAAAGCTTCTTGCTAGAAATTATCGGTTTCTTGGCTTGGTTGGCACTTACCAGCGATATTTTTTACTTGCCTTTGTGAAAGTTAATGGTGAATGATTTTCCATCTTTAACGAGCCATTTCTTGTTGTCTCTTCGTGTGAAGATTTCATCTCACATGTACATGTGGAGAATTCCAAACACCACTCCACATGCATCAAGGGAACTACATCTAGTTCTACTTCATCAATAAAATCAACATTGATAACATATATAATTTTTTATTATTTTGTTACCTTTAACTCCACATTTTTATTTACCCATCCCAATGGATATGGTCTTGTATCATCATGAAATTCCAATCCCAATTTATTGACTAGCTCTGTTGCAATGATTTTTGCCTAGATTTTGAGTCAAACAAAGCACAAATCGTTGATTTCTTGATCTATATCTTTATGTGGAATATTTTGCTCATTTCTTTCTCTTCCTTTGTTAAAGGTTACTTAGATTCACCTCCTTCTACACTGGCATGCAAATGATCTTCTCATCCATGTATGAATTGATTTCAACCTTGTTGCTGAAATTAATGGCCATGAAATTATTCTTCTTATTATCATTCTTTTTGTTCTTCAAGTTAAGCTTTGGATGCAACTTCCAACACTTCTCCTCTGTATGAAAATCAATGTTACAGTGGGTGCAGTGGTTGCTAGGATCCTTCCATAGGTGTTGTGGCTACCATATTTTTATCTTTTCTCCATTTCCACTTCTTCCCCTCCTCAAAAGCGTTATGGTCCTCGTTTTGCTTCGATACACTTGATTTCCCTTTCTTTTGGCATATGTTCTCCAAGTATTATGCCTATACACAAGCCTCATCCATCGATTTATGCTTGAACAAAATCACTTTCTTCCACAGATGGTTGTGTAGACCCCCCAAATACTTGATGAGTACATCTGGGTTCTTTGGGGAGACACCCAACATTGGGCCATCTTTCTAAAAAAATTTGTGTACTCCTATACACTCTACCCTTGCTTTTGCTTAAAGTAGTGTCACCTGATCCACTGGTCCTCTACATACTCGATAGTCTAAAATTGTGACTTTATGAGCATTTTAAAGTCATACCATTTTTTCAATGGAAGATATCCCTTAAACCTCAATGTCTCCATGTATTTTTCCTACCAGTTCAATGCATGTCCCTCTAATTTCAGCCACACAAGTGAAATCTTATGTTCTTCCTCTATATGATGAACACTTAAATAAACTTATAATTGTTGCAACTAATGATTTAGCTTCAAAGCGTCGATCTCACCTTGGTATGGCTTGACATTGACCTTCACTTCCATTTTAAACAAGGACCATGAATTATTCACGGTACTCGAACTAGGTTGATCTTTTTTGGGTCCCTTCTTTGGCTCATTATTTATTTCTTCTCGATCTCCTAATTTACCCTCTAATCGGACCTCTGCGTTAGAACCCCCATCTTCTTTGAATAGCTCGAGCTTATTAGTTAGGGCCAACATGAGGAGATTCACAATACAACATATAATTAAACTTATACTTCTAGCCACAAAAACCTCTCTTCTACAAGATCACGAGGGTTATTCATAGATTTGTCAACCATGCCTAGGGTTTTATGAATTTCAGCTTCACTGATCTAGATCCCTTGAAAATATCCACAATATACCCACATAAACCTGGCTTTGATACTAATATGACATGTAAATTTCCATGTATATTCCACTGGAAAGTTCATCATAACAAATCTAATAAAATTATACTTAAAAATTTAAAATTTACACAACGAGGGTTTATTTCTCTTTATATTTTTGGATCTATAAATTATTGTTTATCATGTATGGATGAAACTTATGATTATTAAGAAAACAAATAAAAATAAAATAAAATCTCACATACTATAATTTGACATAAGATATAACCTGGGAAACCCTTTAAGGAGAAAACCCTACTAAAAGGTGAGGTTACTCTCCTCTCTTTCTATTAATAAAAAGTGGTTACAAGTACAAAGAAGTAATATCGATGGCCCATGGGCTACTACGGTGCATAATTCCACTCTATGTGCTCTCTCCCTATCCCTCTTGACTAATCTACTCATCTATGGAACAAATTCACTCGAAAACGATGGAACCCCTTTACCTCCTAGTGGCTTGGTTATAACACAACCTAATAGCCTACTAATGGTTATGTTTGACACCCTCAACTCTTAACTACAGTTACAATAAGGAACCTTATAGTGTTTTACTCATAATTATAATATGGATAACATATTTTCCATAAATATGGTGGCTAACATGGTATACTCTTGAATTATGGTGGCCAAAACATGAAGGTCAACTTTCGAGTCGCATAACTTTTGCATACAGGCTCTGGTTGAGTTGATCTTGCATCGTTGGAAAGGTTTGTGAGTGTAGAATAGGAATTAAAAGTGTTATTTTAAAGAAATATTTTTTTACCTCCAAAATATCATTTGATGCCTCAAAATCCTCCTAGAATGTTTCAGACCCCAATTTTCCAAACTGGGTTCCGCTAGTAAAAATGATCCTGTGAGTTGATTCCTCTACTTTTTCCACTTTGGAAGCATTGATATGGATGAAAAACAATATAATGATCCAATTTAAATCACACATCCCCATTTTTGGAGGCTTTTGGTCCTCAACATCTTCTACTGAATGAGATCAGTATATTTTTCCTCCACCTTCACTCGGGTGCACCATTTAGCTTTGCCTGTAAGTTGTCCTTTAACCAAATCTGGCAAAGGTCATGATGCCCATGTCTTGTAGTTATTGAACTATTTTATGAAATTGTATCTTCTATCAACTCTTCTTGAGCATATAATGTTGAATCCTCTACTAAATGTAGGACCTATTCCTCTTCCTGATCTAGCATGGAAGGCTCATAGATTTTCAAATTATCTACGTTAATAATTGAGTAAATGAGAATGTAAAGGGGTATATTAAGTCTATAGGTGTCATCTCCCACCTTTTCCAATATATCAAAGGGACCATATCGCATAGACTTGATTTTCTTACCAGTACCATGTAGCCTATCCTTGTTCAACGATGACCATACTTTATCTCCCTCCTTGAATAACTTATTTGTTTTGTGTTGATCATGCGTGGCCTTATATTTTCCCCATGACTTGTGTAGTGTCTCTTATACCTGTATATGGATCTATCTAATCTTCTCAACTAATTTTTTATCCCTCAAGGCATCCCATGTAAGATCCTCCCTTACTCCTCCTTATTTCCCATATACAATATCCAAAGGCAAAGGTGACAAATATACCAAACAAGTTTCAAATGGGGACATAACAGTAAAATGTGGATTTCTATGTTATAAGAGTGTTGTACATAAACCAAATTTTCATCCCAGGTATTTGGATTCTTCTGATTGTAAACCCCCAAAAGCTGCACCAAAGTCTTGTTGACTACTTGTGTCTACCCATTTGTCTGAGGATGGAAAGTTGTAGACCTCTTCAACTTTGTTTCCATATTCTCACATAATGTAGTCCAAAACACACTGAAAAATCTTGTCTCCCTATCTGAAATGATGCTCCTTGGTATCTCAAAGTGCAGCCAGACCTATCCAAAGAACAAGTTTGTTGTTTCTTTCCCATTTATGGTCTTTTTATAGGGCATTCGAACATGCATCTTGTTGAACTTGTCAACTAACACAAATAGGTAGTCATGTCCCTTCCTAGTTTTTGGTAAGCCACCCACTTTCCCGTAGACTAGTGGGTATAGGTAAGGGATGAAATAGATATTATTTGTTATTACTAGGCTTGTTAGTGCAACAAAAAATGCACCCTCTGATGAATCTAGTTACATGTTATTTCATTCTAGGTCGATACACATACCTCTGCAAGTTGGTTATTGTCTTCCCTACACAAAAGTGCCCTCCATCCTTGGAGGTGTGATCCTCTCTAATCAACTAAAATTTCTCACACTTAGGAAAACATAAATTATCCATCCTATAAAGTAACCCATTCGAAGGATGGTAGTCAATAGTGTTGTCTCCATTGTGCACATGATTATGACTCTACAACTATTGAAACACCTCCTTGAATTCCTCGTCCTCTGAATATGTCTTTATATATGCATCATGGGTTAATGGATCCATGTGCATCAAACTTCCAAAAGTTTTGATCTTTCATGTGGGTGGCCTTGAAAGCATGACATCCAACTTGGTTGTGCTACCCTTCTTTTACTTGTACACTAAATGAACTTATTTTAGAAAACCCATCCACTTGTAATGCCTAGTTTGTTGTAGCTTTCTTTGGGCCTACAGGTACTATAGCAGTTGGTGATATGTTTGGATTACCATCTCCTTCCTATCAAATAGTGCTTCTGCTTCTTCAAAAATTACATTAGGGCATAGAGCTCCATGTCGTAGGTAGGGTAGTTAAGAACTAGCCCATTAAATAATTTAGAATGGTAGCATATAGGCCTTCATCCTTGCATCAAGACCATTTCCATAACACACCGACTCACATTTGTCTCTACTTCAAAGGGTTATTGAAAGTTCGATAATGCCAAGATTGTTGTTGGACTGATCTTCTTCTTTAGCTCCTCAAAAGTCCTTTGCTGACCCTTTCCTCATTGTAAACTCTTTCCACTTGTTGTTATGTCATAGAGTGGTTTTGCTACCACTGAAAATGAGGCTATGAATTTCCTTAGGTATTACATCACCCCAATGAAATTCCTAACCTCAGTAACATTACTAGGCACTATCCATTTCATGATGGGTTCCATCTCGGAAAGATCTATCTTCAACTCTCCTCCAAGTCTCACATGCCCCAGATACACCAAAGGTTGTTGTGCAAACTCACACTTCTTGAGATTTGTTAGTAGCTATAATTTGTTTAATGTGTCCAACACTTGTGCCAAATGTGAGATGTTCTCCTCCCAGGTAGAACTGTATACCCTTAATTTAAACATATAGACAATAACAAATGAATATATAAGAGGGAACAATATATCGTTAACTAACCTCATAAATGTAATTGCCACATTGCATAGGCTGAATGGCATGACTAACCACTCATACAAACCTTGCCCCAGATACACCAAAGGTTGTTGTGCAAACTCACACTTCTTGAGATTTGTTAGTAGCTATAATTTGTTTAATGTGTCCAACACTTGTGCCAAATGTGAGATGTTCTCCTCCCAGGTAGAACTGTATACCCTTAATTTAAACATATAGACAATAACAAATGAATATATAAGAGGGAACAATATATCGTTAACTAACCTCATAAATGTAATTGCCACATTGCATAGGCTGAATGGCATGACTAACCACTCATACAAACCTTGCCTAGTTTTGAAGGTGGTTTTCCAAGTATTTTCTTCCCAGAATCAAACATGGTTATATCCAGACTTTAGCTCCAACTTTGTGAAGTATTTCACTTGTTGCACCTAATCCAACAAATCATCAATCCTAGGCAGGTGTACCTATTTTTGACTGTGTTTTTTTCGCTTCATTGTAATCAATACACATATGCCAATCCCATCCTTTTTTGGCACTACGATGATGGGTGACCCATAAGGTGATGTACTTGTTCGAATGACACCATGTTCTAGTAGTTGTTCTAATTGTTTCTTCACCTCACTTGCTTCAATAAAAAATTTCCTATACAACCCATTGTTAGGCAATGGGGAGTCTAGAAATGGCTGGATCTCATGCTCCACTTCCCTCTTTAGTGGTAACCCTTTAGGTTCCCGAAAAACATTCTTGTATGCTTGTAGAAACTCTTCCAATTATTGTTTTTGTTTCTTAGTACACCCCTCCAAGGATGCCTTTTCTCTTATTAGATCTTCTACAAACTAATTCTGTCTTGAAAATAGTAAAATATTCTTGCTAGAATTTATTAGTTTCTTGGCTTGGTTGGCACTTACCAGCGATAATTTTGACTTGCCTTTCTGAAAGTTGATGGTGAACGATTTTCCATCATTAACGAGCTAGTGCTTGTTATCTCTCCACGTGAATATTTCATATCACATGTACATGTGGGGACTTCCAAACACCACTCCACATACATCAAGGGAATTACATCTAGTTATACTTCATCAATAAAATCAACATTGATAGAATATATAATTTTGTATTGTTTTGTTACCTTTAACTCTGCATTTTTATTTACCCATCCCAATGGATATGGTCTTGGATCATCATGAAATTCCCATCCAAATTTATTGACCAGTTCTGTTGCAATGATATTCACCTAGATCTTGAGTCAAACAAAGCACAAATCGTTGTCTTCTTGATATATATCTTTATGTGGGATATTTTTCTCATTTCTTTATATTCCTTTGTTGAAGGTTACTTAGATTCACCCACTTCTTCACTAGTATGTAAACGACATTCTCATCCATGTCTGAACTCATTTCAAATTGGTTGCTCGAATTAATGGCCATGAAATTATTCTTCTTATTCACTTTCTTTTTGTTCTTCAAGTTAAGCTTTGGATGCAACTTCCAACACTTCACCTATGTATGAAAATCAATGTTACAATGGTTGCAGTGGTTGCTAGGATCCTTTCATGGGATTTTTGGCTGCCATATATTTATCTTTTCTCCCTTTCCACTTCTTCTTCCCCTCCTCAAAAGCGTCATGGTGCTCTTTCTACTTCGATCCACTTGATTTTCCTTTCTTTTGGCCTATGTTCTCCAAGTATTGTGCCTATACACAAGCCTCATCCATTGATGTAGGCTTGAATAACATGACTTCCTTCCATAGATGGTTGTGTAGACCCCCAAAATACTCGATGAGTACATTTGGGCTCTTTGGGGAGATACCCAACATTAGGTCATCTTTCTAAATTTTGTTGTGTACTCATGTACACTCTACCCTTGCTTTTGCCTAAAGTAGTGTCACCGGATCCATTGGTCCTCTACATAATCGATAGTGTAAAATCATGACTTTATGAGCGTTTTAAAGTCCTACCACTTTTTCAATGGAGGATCTCCCTTCAACCTCAATGTATCCATGTAGTTTTCCTACCAGGTAAATGCATGGCCCTCTAATTTCAGCCACACAAATGAAATATTATGTTATTCCTCTATATGATGAACACTAAAATAAACTTATAATTTCTGCAACCAATGATTTAGCTTCAAAAATGTCGATCTCACCTTGGTATGGCTTGATTTTAACCTTCACTACCATTTTAAACAAGGAGCATGAATGATTCACGGTACTCGAACTAAGTTGATCTTTTTTGGGTCCTTTCTTTGCCTCATTCTGTTTTTCTTCCTTATCTCCTAATTCCCCCCTCTGATCAGACCTCTGTGTTAGAACCCCCATCTTATTTGAATAGCTCGAGCTTATTATTTAGGGCCAACATGAGGAGATTCACATTACAAATTATATATGAAACTTGTGCTTCAATCCACAAAAACCTCTCCTCTACAATATCATGAGGGTTATTCACAGATTCGTCGACCATGCCTAGGGTTTTATGAATTTCAAATTCACTGATATAGATCCCTTGAAAATATCCACAATATACCCACATAAACCTGGCTTTGATAATAATATGATATGTTAATTTTCATGTATATTCCCCTGGAAATCTTGTCACAACAAATCTAATAAAAATATACTTAAAAATTTGAAATTTACACAACGAGGGTTTATTTCTCTTTAGATTTTTGGATCTATAAATTATTGTTTATTATGTATTCATGCAAATTATTATTATTAAGAAAATAAATAATAACAAAATACAAACTCACATACCATAATTTGACATAAGATATAACTTGGGAAACCCTTTCAAGAGAAAACCCTACTAAAAGGTGAGGTTGCTCTGCTCTCCTTCTCTTAATAAAAAGTCGTTGTAAGTAAAAAGAAGTAAGATCTATGACCCATGGGCTATTACGGTGCATAATTCCTCTCTATGTGCTCTCTCCCTATCCCTCTTGGCTACTTACCTCATCTATGGAACACATGCACTTGAAAAGAATGGAACCCATTTACCTCCTAGTGGCTTGGTTATAACACAACCTGATAGCCTACTAATGGTTATGTATGACTCCCTCAACTCTTAACTAGCGTTAAAATATGGACTATTCTATTTTCTTCTTCATCATTATCATATGGATAACATATTTTCCATAAATATGGGGGCCAACATGGTATCTTCTTGAATTATGGTGGCCAAAACATGAAGGTCAACTTTCGAGTCACATAAATTTTGCATACAGGCTCTGGTTTAGGTGATCTTGTGTTGTTGGAAAGGTTTATTTGTGTGGAATAGGAAAAAAAATGGTTATGCTAAAGAACTAAAGTTTTACGTAAAAAAAAATCATTTGATGCCTCAAAATTCTCCTAGAAGGTTTCAGACCCTAATTTTCCAAACTGGGTTCCACTTGTAAAAATGATCCTGTGAGTTGATTCCTCTACTTTTTCCACTCTGAAAGCATTGAGATGGATGAAAAACAATATAATTATCCAATTTGAATCACATTAATTTCTCAACTATGTCATAACCTGGTCAACAACTACAAAGTCTAGATGTCTTCTTCTTATATCTGCTCTTTGTTTGCACTTGTTGTTATACTCCTAAATTTTTTCTTAACTCTTTCTTGTAGATCTGCATAATTATTGCAAATTCTTCACCATTTTCACTCTTGAGTTCCTCCTTTCCAAAATTTCTTTATTCATACACTCCCTTAGGGTGCATTCCATACAAAATTTGAAATTGACACATTCACGTGATTTTATTAGGTGAGTCATTGTAGGCAAACTCAACTTGAGAAAACACATGATCCCACTGCTTAGGATGCTCACTTACCAAACTTCTCAAGATGTTCCCAAAACTTCTATTCACCATCTCTATTTTTCCATCTATCTATCAGTGGTAAGAAGAATTGTAATTTTACTTGTTTTCTATTTTCTTCCATAAGGTCCTCCAAAAATGACCTAGAAACCTTGTGTCTTGATCTTAAACAATGGTTCTAGGAAAACCATGAAACCTTACAACTTATTTAAAAATTAAATTTGAAACATTGATTACATCAATGGTTTTTGTACAAGGTATAAAATGAGCCATTTTATAAAAACTATCCATAACCACAAAAATAGAATTATTACCTCTCTATGTTTAAGGTAATACCAAGACAAAATCTGAATTGATATAATTCCAACGTGTGCTTGGAATATGCAATGGATTGTACAATCCTATATTCTTAATTCTCCCACTAACATGTTGGCACACTCTACAATTTTCCACAAATCTCTTTACTTCAACTTGTGTACCTGTCCAATAATAAAAAGAATTCAACAAAGATTTTTTTTTTCAATCCCAAAGTGTCTTGATAGTACTCCATTGTGTTTCCCCTTTATTAAATTGGTTCCCATGGTGTCACACGTCATTTTGTCACCATGAAATTTGACTGTTCATATGGGTCTATCACCATCCATATCATGTTCCCTTAGAGGTCAAAAAACCTTATGTTCCTAAATCAAGTCTTGGAATTGGAGAAAAGCTCTGTAAAACCCTTAAAAGTCTACCTGTGCGGCTTTTCTAGCCTTTCCTTGCGCATGTGTTGATGTTAGGTCCATAAACTGCGGAAAATCTCGCACTTTTTTCCACTATTACCTGCGCACCCCTGTGAAAATGAAAAAAAAAAGGAAAAATTAAATTCTAGAAGTCTAGTTGGTCGAATATTCTCCCAACTGGAAGCTTCTAGATTCACGATCAGTTCGAGATTTATCCCTCCACTCATGAAACTTATCCCTTGGTCCATGGAGCTCAAATCCCTTCATGGGAGGAATTCATCCCCCTCTTCATGGTGTTAGCTCCCTGTAATTTGCAAAATTGGGAAATACAAACTGTAGAGAGAACACTTGAACCACTTTGGGATTTTAGGATCTAGCCCTCCTAAATCCAGAGAGGGATCTCCCTATAAGTGAAAAGATTGATTTATCTTTAAGGCTTTTATGTGTGATATTAGGCTAGTTATTAAGAGCGAGGGTTTTTGTTTGTTTTGGATGGTTGAGCATGATTTTTAGTTGAGTGGAAAGTCCTAAAATAAAAGAGTTTCAAAGGTGTGAAGTTGCAAGCAATCAGAACAAGCTTTGGCTGATAGATAGATATAACGCTGGTTCTTAGTCCATTGGGCTATGGAGTCATAAAAGGGTTTAATTGTGCAACAATTTCAAGAGTGGTCTAAGGGGCAAGTCATCTATATCAAAAGATCTCTGAGATAAAATGATGGAATGGAACAATAAAAGGATTGAAGGGGTGGAAACAACCAATAATTTCAACTAGGATTTATCAGTCTGTCTAAACAAGAAAATCCTTTTAAGTAACTGTTTAAAACTGACCAAAGGACAGGGTTAACCATAGACTTCTTTGGACAAGTTCGTATTAAAGCTAACTCAAGAGACAAACAATCCAGTAATCCGCATAACTACTTTCAGAAAGGATGAAAAAAAATAAGATAAACAAAGTGCAGCCTAAGATCATATAAGATACTTTTAAATCTAAACTGCTTTCAGCATACTCTTATGGAAACTTTCAGAACTACCTTTGGAGAAAGAAGCTAGAAAACAAGGCAAACCATCACCTTCTAGTCTAACTTTACTGAGTAAATAATGAAAATAAAATTCAAGAACAATGTTTAAAGTAAACAGTAGGACGAGGGAACGCCAACATTCCTAACTTCTTGAACTGTGTTGAATCATTCTTAAATACACAGTTTGGAGGAAAACATTGAGATAAAGCTTATCAGTCAGAGAAGGGTACTGTAAATAGTAAATCCTAACTCTATGCTTGTTGTTCTTTATCAGAGAATAATGGACAAAATGGTATACATGAAAGGGAAACAATAACACAGAAATAAGCACTTCACCAGTGATATAGACCAAGATCCCAAGAATCAGCTTGTATATTGATGTTAATCCAGTTACATTCTTCAAGTCCAATGTTTCAGTTCAGCAATCATCTTCACTTCTTAGCCTAACTTATTTGATTACAAACAGAGCTTCAAGAGCCTCTGAACACTATTTACATGTAGAAAATTTCGAGCACAAGTATATTTCAAAGTTCTGCAACTAACCCTTTACAATGAGCTCCTTAAGAAGATTTTATAGAAAAATGAGGAGGTCCCATAAGATAAAAGATCTTTTAAGTTCAATTAATACAGTTAATGCTTCTCGGCCTTTGAGGGGCTCAATGGAGAAGATTTTAGATATTTATCTGTATTAATTGGTTTACATTAAATTTTAAGCTTGTTGGGAAGCTTTTGTTGACTTTAAGGCTCGGTGTCATGTTTGTAATAACTCTACCAATATTTTGTAATAAGTTTCTTTGATCTGAAATAATTTCCTGGCTATATTCAGGCAAATATCCTCTATTCTGGTCATAACTATGCCTCTTTTGAATGCTTTGAGGCTACAGGTGGCCTTTTGGTAGCTGGTGAGGAATCAATTAGCCTCTGATGTGGCGGTGGAGGCTTCTCGGTTTGTTGAATTGCTTTTTCCTTCTTTAAACACTGTTAATTTGCTTTAACTCTGTGTGTTAGGCTTAATTTGGCCTAATTTCCTGTCTTATGTTCTTCAACTGTGTTTAATTTAGTGGATTAGGCTTTTAATTGTCGATTTTAGCCGTAATCCACCCAAACTGTGTAAACCATCCATAATTCTTCATCTCTAGTTTGATTTGATCTTCAACACTGATACTCTCTATTTTAAGTACGCTTTACTGTTTCTTGTTGATGTGCAGGTGCACAGAGGTTTTATAACAGTATCAGTGCTCATGAAGCACTGATAAAACATGGTGTTGAACCCTGTAGGTGGATACTCTTTGATAAATGAAAGCCTGGAGGATCGTCATCCTCAGCGTTTATTTTTCCTTGTAAAACATTTAAAAACCTTTAAAACCTGCACAAACAAAAAATATTAAGAAAATCCTGCGTTATTTGGGTCAGACTGCTTTGGAGGCTGCGGTTAGGTCACGGCCGTTGGATGAAAGCATCCAACAGTGGAGATTGCTTGTAGAGATAAAAAGGGAGGCAGTTGAATGAATGATGCAAGGGATTAAGTCCAGGCCGTTGATCTGTGTTGATCAATGGTTGAGATTAACCAAAGAAAAATAATGTAGAGGGGCTACACTATCCGGAAATGGAAGAAATACAAAGGAAAATAGGTGAAAAATCCTTCGGCGGAGGATAAAAGGTTTAAGATTGAAATTGGGGTTTCGGAAATAACCTGGGCCGTCGGATGAGATCGACCCAGGAGATCAACGGTGGAGAATGATCCGGGTTCCCTAAAGCGAGGGGGGGGGGGGGCAACTTTATAACGAAATGGGGAATTTATAAGGAAAAGGGTTAAATAACCTTAATCGAAAAAGGCACAGAGGAAAATTGGGGTTTCCCAGATGATTCTGGGCCGTCGGATGAGATTGGCCACAGAGATCGACGACCGAGATTGATTTAAGAATGCCCTTGGAGGATGTGCGGAAGGCGATAATGTAATGGCTGGATTGAATCCTGGCCGTTGATCTGCAAAGACAACGACAGAGGTTGAACGCGATGAGACGCAGTGTAAATGGAGAAAGCGGTTTCGGCTATAGAAACCAGCAGTATCGCGCAACAAAAAGGCAAATAGGCGGTTTCACCTTTTTGAATGCGATATGCATCAGAGGCGACACGTGGCCTTTTGAACCACTTATATCGCGTGAATTTGGAGAATTAACGCTCGGGCATGAATTTACGTGAAAAATCACGTATGTCGTCAGATCCGGGGTCTTAGATCTGACGGTCGTGGAAAGAGCGCGATAAAGGATAGATGCGCGGGTGATAAAATGTGGGGCAGGGGAAGGCGGTTTCAATCTTGACCGTCCAATCATGTGAATGAACGACCCAGATTAAAATTCAGGGTTTAATGTAATAATATATGGGGTAGAGAAAAGGTCAGTGTGGGCCGTTGATCTGCAGAGATCAACGGCAGAGATTACCCCAAGAAACATTATAAAGCGAGGTTTCATAAATTTAACCAAGGTAGCGAGGATTGATCTGGACCGTTGGATCTGGGTGCATGGACAGCCTAGATGCAATCAGATATTTGCGATTGGCGGGGGCAAAGGATAAAAGGCTCCGATGCGATTGATAGAGGACTGTCGATCTGAGGATCAGATCGACAATGGAGATTGTCTCGGAGGAGGTCACAGGCGAGGGAAAAGCCTTCGGGATGGAGTGGTGTGGGCCGTCAGATCAGATTTGGCGAGGGGAAATCAACCACCAAGGATCCATCGGGAGAGGCCAATCGGGAAGGGGGAATAAAAAATTACAACGCGCCTAATGGAAATCTCTGATGCGACACTGTATTGACCGTCGATCGGGGAAAATATCAATGGTCATTTTCCTTCAAAACAATGAAACGGCAGGATTTCATATAAAACATAGGAAAAGTGGGTTTTAACAAAATACAAAGGGGAATTTGGTTTTTGGCCAAGTATTTTTGTGTTTTAGTGCCCGATTGCAGGCTCTAGGTTTTATAAAGAAAGCAAAGGCTCGGGGCTTATATACAAAGGGGCCAATCAGCATCGAGGGTTTTATAAAACAAAAGACTTGCGCTCATCGCAAATGCCCTGATGCGATAAGTGCTTTTGGTCACAGCACTTGGTTCCAGCGCTAGGGTATATGGTGGGGAAGTGGTTAGGGCTTCGCCCAAAGGGGGTTAGGGCTGTAATGCAAAAAGGCTCTTTTTCATGAATTTTCAAGGATTTTCATATCATTTTGAGGGTTTCAGATAAGGTAAAAAATGATTTTTAAACCTTATAAAAGGGGATTTATGAAGGGAAAATGGGAAATAATGGGAAATAGAGGAATTTTAGGGGAGTAAAGGGGATAAAAATGAAGGGATTTCTGAGTGAAAAGGGGAGGTAAAATGAGGAAAAAATGGATTTTTTTGCAGCAATATTTTATTCAGGAAAACAACAGAATTTCAGAATCAAGAGGGAAAAAATAGTGAAGATTAATCAAAGGATAAGATGTCTTCATAAGACTTCAAGAATTAACAATTTTGCAATAAAAATTGTTTCTTGAAGGCTTCAAAAATGATTTAGCCACCATTTGATATAACAAATTTTATAGGTGGCTAACAGTAGCTCCACATGGGGATGGTGCCTTCTTGAAGGTATCAAGAACTTCAGACTTGTATTCTATGGGGGGCTGATCAATCCCTCATCCATTGGGCTGCAACCTTCCTTACTTGGATGATCTTCTTTTGTTTTGAAAATGTTAGCAGCCATGAAAAAAAACAATGGAACTTCATCAACACAAGCTTTCTACCTACCCAATCCTACTGATCTAACATTTTTTCTTCTTTCAGAGTGCACTTGGATTGGCAAACTCTTTTTCAAACATTTTATTCTTTTGAAAGCATAAAACTAATCTAAGTCTACTTCTTATTCCTCCATGAACTTAGATTGAACACTTGAGTCCATAAGCTTCTCTACCTAACTACTATCTGTTAGGATTAAACTGTCTAGCAGATTTTCATTCACTAATTTCTAAAATAGAAATTTAAAAGCATACAAGTCAGGATTGAACAGTCTAACTTGTTGTTGATCTACGGCATAAAACAAGCTGCACATAGATAATTATTTTGCAGAAGATTAAATCAAAATGTTGAAGGCTTAAGATCTGAAAGTTTTAGGAACATCCTTCTCTTTTCTTTAGCTCTGTTTTTTACTTTTGTTTGAGCTATCTTACATTCTTTTCTGGTTCGAGTTTTGTGCTTATTAGAACCAGTTTATTTCTATATTTGACTCACAGTTTAAACAGATTGGAGTCATTTTTCCTTTGAAAACTGAGGTTCGGATTTTGAGCTTATTTTAACCTTTTATTTTCTATCCTAATCTACCTAACTGATAAGCCAAGATTAAGCTGTTTGGAAAATCTGATTCACTAACCTATCAACAGTCAATTTAAAACTAATTAGTCATGATTAGGCTGTATGACTAATTAGAAGTGTGATTTCCAGGATTGGCATTTGAGCTTGCACACTTTCAGATTTTGTTTCTCTTTTTTGGTATGGGGTTGTACCTTTCTTGTTTTTACAATCTGCCCTCTTTTCTCTTTTACTGTTTTTGTATTTTTGATTTTTCTAACTTTGAATGCAATGATGGATGAAATATTTATAATGAGAAAAAAGATAAAAATGCTTTCAAAACATGATAGGATCAAGAGAAGTTATGGTTGAGCATCCTTCCATTGACAAGACCCCCAAACAGTTCAGCTCCATTCAAATCCTGCAAGAAATAAGCATTGTTAACAGTAGTAGAATGAATGAAATAAGGGCCAAGCCATAAGTTATCAAATTTCCCATGCTTGCCCTTTTCTTCTCTCCTTGAGTCCCACTTTAACACTTTGTCCCCAACATTAAAATTGCTGGCCTTTGTTCCTCTGTCAAAAAGCTTCTTGATGCTCTCTTGCCTTTGTAATGCTATGTTATAAACCTCCTCTCGGGTTTGCTGAAGGTGAATGGTCTGATTTATTCTTCTGATCATGTCATTATCTTCAGACTGCACCTCTTGAATCAACTTCATAACTGGCACACCAAGGCTGGTTGGAAAAATTGCATCTGTACCATACACAAGTTGGTAGGGTGACATTCCAATGGATTTTTTAGGTGTTAATATGTCAGCCCAAAGTGCATTTACTAGCTTACTGTGCCAAGACTTCTTGTTGTCCTCCAGCAAATTCTTGATTATGTTTACCAAAATCTTGTTTGAGGATTCTGCTAGCCCATTACCTTGACAGTAATAAGCAGTAGAATGACCCAATGTTATATGATATTTGTGACAAAATTCAACCATCTTCTTGGATCCAAATGCAGCTGCATTATCAGTGATGATCTTCCTAGGACAACCAAATCTAGAGAGGATATGAGTCTCAATGAATTTCATGTGACAGAGTCATTGGCTTGCCTAGAAGGGATGGCTTCTATCCATTTGGTAAAGTAGTATGTTGCAGTGAGAATCCATCTATGCTAGCTAGATGAGGGTGGATGGATTTATCCTATGAAGTCAAGTCCGCACTATTGAAAAGGAGCTTCAACAGTGATTGGATGCAGAGGTAAGGGCAGAAAATTTCTTTTGCCTTCAAAAATTTGGCATTTATGACATGCAATGATCATTTTATGTACATCTAGAAAGAGGGTGGGCCAATAGTAACGAACTCTAAGGATTTTGTTGGCCGTTGTCTTCCAGTAGAGGTGCCCTCCACATTCTCCTTCATGGAATTCATGCTTAACCTTCTCTGCATCATTCTCAGGTAAACATTTAAGCAATACCCCACTTGCATTTTTCCAATAAAGAAATTTATCTATAATGCAGTAGTTTACAACTTTTAACTTTAAAAACCTTGCCTTTGTTTTTGATAAACCGGGAAGTGTATTCAAATTAAGCAAAACATATATAATATTAGCATACCAAGAGGAATTCATAAAATGTTCTTCAAAAATGGGAGTTGAGAATTCTTCTTGGTCATCTAAAGCATTTATCATATTTATATCAAGAACTTCAAGATTGGATTCAGCCATTAATCTAGCTAGACCTTGGCCTTTGATGAGTTTAGTGGGCTTGATCTCTAAATCATATTCAAGTATCACAACTATCCACTTACCTCTCTTACCATCTGGGTCTTGTGTTAGAATGTATTTCACAACTAAATTTGGGACAAAGGCAATGATGTGTGAGTGAAGGATGTAAACTCTGAAGTCTTTCAAAGCTTTGACTAAAGCAAAATCTTGATTTTCCATAATGTTATACTTCATAGGAGCATCTCTCAATGCCTTGCTAAAGAATGCAATAGGCTGCTCTTGTCCTTGTGTATTTTTCTGTAATAGGACAAAAACTATTGTATGTTCTGATGCAAATGAAAAAATATAAAAATCTTTTGAAAAATCAGGACTTATTAGAACTGGTGTTTTGGTTAACGCTTGTTTAACCAGTTCAAAGGACTTCTTTGCTTCCAAGGTCCATTTAACTCCTTGTTCCTTTTTCAGCATGTTTGTAATGTTTCTAAGGAGCTCAACCAAGTTGGGTATGAACCTTCTCAAGAAATTAATCTTTCCAATGAAATATTGGAGTTCCTTGATGTTTCGAGGATGAGAGATTTGCAATATAGCCTCGATCCTCTTTGGGTCTATCTTAATTCCCTCTTCTGAAATAATGTGCCCAAGAAGTTTACCTTCTTGGAGCCCAAATAGTGTTTTCTTTGGATTTAAAGATATTCCAAACTTTCTGCATTTCTCGAATACTTTCCTCAAGTGTTCTAAGTGCTCTTCATCTGTCTTGGAAAATACAGTGACATCATCAAGGTAAATAATGATGAAGTAGCCTAATTCCTCCGAGAATGCAATGTCCATGGCTCTCTGGAAAGTAGCACCAGCATTCATTAGACCAAAGGGAATTTTCACATACATGAAAGTGCCCCAAGGTGTAGTGAAAGCTGTCTTTAATTGATCATTAGGATGTACTAAAATTTGATTGTAACAAGTAGCCATCTAGCAAATAAATTCTTTTAGAACCAACTACCCTTTGTAAAATATGATCCATCTTGGGTAAAGGGTAGTTTTCCTTTAGTGAATCTTTGTTTAAGTCTCTAAAGTCTATACAAAGCCTAATCTCTCCTGTTTTCTTCCTAACTGACACCAGATTAGACACCCACTCAGAATATCTAATAGGGACAATAATACCAGCATCATACATTTTCTTGATTTCCTTCTCAACCAAAGGTAACTGAACATGGTTTATTCTACGCAGTTTTTGTTTAAATGGCTTTTGTTTTTCCTTGAGAGGTATCTTGTGCTGGATTATTTCAGTGTCATAGGATTTCAGATCCTCATAACTCCACGGAAAAACATCAGAAAATTCTTTAAACAACTCTATGTATTTGAGTTTAATGTGAGCTGGTAAAGTCTTAGACAGTTTGATCATCATTGGTTTCTGTTCACTGCCTATATTACACTCTTCAACTTCAGTCTCTACAGGCTCCAGTTTCGGTTTCTTAGCCACATCATTGAAATCAAACAACTCTTCTAAAGGGGCTAGACCTTTTGGCAAACTTTGATTTTTAGGCTGCAGAGTCTCTAAGTCTTGTGTTTCTAACTCTGCAACCATTTCTGTTGTGTTTTCAAGTTTGCTAGACAACAGATTTACATCAGCAACCTCAGGAGACTTTTCTTCTTCATCAAGTAGATTTTCTTCACTGGGACAGTCTGTTTCATAGTCTGAATCTGAACTTGGTAGTTCAAATTCATTTATGAACTGCATGAAGTCTTCTATTTGTTTGTCTCCATCAAACACTTGCCAATATTTCTCATTATCAAGGACAACTGTTCTGAATTTAATTTGAGTTGTGCATTGTTTGGTTTCATAAGGCGTTAATCATGTTCTAACAGCAAAAGATAAATTGTGGGCCATGATATTCTTTTGTCTTGGGACAAAAATGAGTTGGGATTCATCAAAAGTTTTCAACAAATCCATGACGTTGTTTCAATATGCTCTAAGTCTGGGGTGATTAGCGCTGTATTCCCCATTTACTTGCCTAATGATTAACTCTGAATCTCCATGCACTTTAATTCTCTTGGCTCCTAATTTCTTCAAAAAATGTAAGCCTAAAAGAAGGGATTCGTACTCCGCTATGTTATTCGAACACTGAAAATTTAATCTGTAGGAATGGCCTTCCGTGTGGTTGTTCTCAGTGTTACGTATCCAGATGCCTACACCAACGTTGCTCCTAGTGCAAGATCCATCAAAGTTCATACTCCACAGAGGACTAGTCTCGGGTTCTACAGTTTGATTACTATCCTCTTCAACTAAAGTGATTTCAGATTGTTCTTTAAGATCGGCACTATGTTGAATTTGTTTTAATTCCTCAAGTTCTTCATTATATTGAGGACTGCTTTCTTGACTCTCAAGGTTTAAAAGCAAAGGATGGATGATTTGTAGCTCTAGACCTGTGTTCGGTTTGCTGTAGTTTTCGAGTGTAGAAAACTGTTTTGACGTTTCTGCGTTGTCTTCCTCCTCCTCTCTATCGGCCATTAATTCAGTTAAAGTTAATTGTTCAGTGAATATTTCATCATTGAACAAGATAAATGAGTCAAGGCCTATGTTTACAGAATAAAGGGGAGAGTTTTGCGGTCTCTCTTGGCTGGTAACCATGTATTTCTTATGAGACTCCCTGTAAAGTCTTATAGTCTGATTGAAAACAGGGATGGTCGCATAGGTCATGTCCATCTACATATTTCCTTGTAACTTATCTCCCCAAGATCTTGATAATAACATACCATATTTTGGGGGTACATCAGCCACTACAATATCCATGACTAAACATTTGGCTGGAATTTGTGCTAAGTTAATACAGAGGTCTTTGATTAATCCTAAACATTTTACTTTGCTTGAGTCAAAGGAGTAAAGATCTTTATAAGGTCTGGTGATTTCAAGGCCTAGGCTCTTCATTACAGCTTTGGGCATTAAATTGTGAGAGGCCCCTAAATCATGCATAGTGTTGTGCAAAATTTTGTCATGAACATTTAAACTAACATAAAAAGGAGGAACTGTTCCCTCTTGATATCTGCCTTCAATCTTAGGACCAAATATGAGCTCTGGCTGGTCATCGTTAAGATTGACAGTGTCATTATTCTCTTCTATGTTTAAAGCCTTCAAAATTTGGGATCTATATACATTTTGGGCATCTAGTTCAGTGAGAGGAACAAAGATTTTGATTCTGGAAATTTCCTGCTCCAAACTAAAAGGCATCTGATTCTTTGAGGTGCTTGATTCAGCCTTATTAACCGCCACTCTATCAGCAAAATCAGTTTGCTGATTTCCTCTATTCACATTTGTCAAAATTGTTTTAACAGGAGTATTAGCTGAGGTGCTAACACTACTAAGGTCTGCACTCTGTTTTTCAGTACTTTGAGTGTTTTTCTCTTTACCTTTATCAGAATTTACAGCCACTATTTTATCTTTCTACTTTGTAAATTTGGGTTTATTTACAGTGCTGTTTTGTGAAGATTTGTCAGAGGTTCTATTGTTGGGGGTTTCCAGATTCTTTTTACTTCTAAGGTCATATTCCTTTGTGGTTTCTATGATGACATTCTCCATTTCTTGATAGTAATATTCATCTTATGGTCTCTTGTCATCATAGGGTGTTTATAGACCTTGTTTCCTATTGTAATGGACTTCAAAGTCATCATTATCTATTCCCAACATATTGATGTCATCTTCCTCCATTTTTTATAATGTTTCTTCAATCTCACTTACATAGTTTTGATGAAAAGGAGGAGTGATCTGTTGATCATCCTCCCTTGGTCTGTTTTGAGGCTGGTTTCTCCTAAAATTCTGATTTTGGTTCTGATTTCTGTTTTGAGGAGCTGTTTGGTTTTGACTTGCTTATGCTCTCTCAAGTATGCTCATCTTTTTCATCATCTCCTCCATCATTCTTTCCATCTTTGAGCTTGATGTGGAAGGTGTAGATTCCTCTCTAAAGGACACTCTCTTCTCATTCTTCATTCTTTCTCTTTTCTCCATTAAGTTAACTTCCACAGCAAGAGCTCCTTTTTGCATATCTTCAAGGGTTAAAGGATCTCTCTCCCTCAGCCCATAGGCCATTTCAGGATCAAATCCTTCAAGAAACTTGTTTAGAGCTGAACCTTGTGGAAGTTTTAGGTCTGGGGGAAGGGCATTATAAATGCTGTTAAACCTAGTGCAATAGGCTTGTACACTTTCCCTAGCGTTTCTTTAGAGATTTTTGTAATCAGAAAGTATTTGAAGAGGGTTTTTTCTCACTTCCCATTTGTTTAAGAATGTCTGATGGAAGGCTTGGAGATCATTAATATTGTGAGGGATCAAGCCTTTGAACCATTTTCTTACTTCTCCCCCTAAACTCTGAGCAAATAATCTAAGTTTGACAGTTTCATCATCAATTTCATTTCTGTCAAAGTAGTCATTCATCTTATCCACATGTTGTGAAGCAGTAGTAGCATTACTAGCATCATACAATGGTATTTTGGACTGATAGTCCTGTGGAAGATTGACTAAGGGTAAAGGAAGGAAAAGGGGAGCATACCATGTTGCCATGATAGGGGGTTGAGGTGGATTTACAAGAGGTGGATTAACAAGAGGGAAAGTGGGTTGGAATGGATTGGTTTGAACAGTGGATGTATGGAGGACAGATGTGGATGTACCAACAATAGATTGTTGAGCTGATCTTGGATGAGAGACACCTAAATTGTAAAGAAAATGAAAATCAGGTGGTGTAGTTTCTCTACT
Source organism: Pinus albicaulis (assembly GCA_034641835.2). Lineage (NCBI taxonomy): Eukaryota > Viridiplantae > Streptophyta > Pinopsida > Pinales > Pinaceae > Pinus > Pinus albicaulis. The sequence goes on from CM076570.1 coordinate 638,352,648, forward strand.
ACCAGGATGTTCACTTGTCTTTGGTGATGAAAGTGAAGACTCTGAATCTAGCTGATCTAAATCGTCAAGTGACCTAGTTCTAAATGGATTTCTTAAGTCAACTTGTGGTTGTTGTAGAGCTGCAAGGTTTTCTGGAATAGAATTAGCTCTAAAGGGTGATCGGAAAACAATTGAAAATTTAATCTTAGGAGACTTCCTAAGAATACTTTTAGGGTTATCAACTATCTAAGGAGGATTAGGGTCAGGGTAGGCTCTAGTATGAATCTTTCTAGAAGCCACTATGTTGTGTTTTTCAGACCCAACTAAACAAGAAAAGTTTAACCAAATTTGACAATATTTAAGAGGCTAACTAATCTTTTAAAGAAGAAAACTTTAATCCTAAAGTCCTCTAACTGAGTTTATATGATATTATGGGTCTTCCCAGTGGAGTCTTAAGGTTTGTATAGGATTGTGGGGTCACCAGGTGGAAAATTTTAGCTCTTTTGGAGGTAAAAGGTTTTACGGTCCACCACCATGTTTATTTGAATACCAATCTGAAATATTTTTGGGTTTTCTGAGTTATTTCAGTCCTATGGGTTCTAAGAGTGTCCTAAATCTGTTCCAACACTTAGCTATAGTGATGAGACAAAGACAATCTACTCTTATGGCTAAGCCAACTAATCCTTCAAGGTTTGATAAGCTTTTATGAGAATTCTAAGTTTTCCTTAGTTTGTCACTGATTCAAACAAGTTTCAGCATGATTACCATTGGCTTGGTAGTGCTTGAAGAGGGCTGCTTTTACTCACTACACAGTGTTCTTGAATCAAGGGTTTTCCTGAGTCCTAAGATAAACTTAGACTGTCATTAACTCAGAAGTTCCCCAGCGAAGTCGCCAGAAATGTTAGCTCCATGTAATTTGCAAGATTGGAAAATACAAAATGCAGAAAGAACACTTGAACCACTTTGGGATTCTAGGATCTAGCCCTCTTGAATCCAGAGAGGGATCTCTCTATAAGTGAAAAGATTGATTTATCTTTAAGGCTTTTATGTGTGATATTAGGCTAGTTATTAAGAGCGAGGGTTTTTGTTTGTTTTGGATGGTTGAGCATGATTTTTAGTTGAGTGGAAAGTCCTAAAATAAAAGAGTTTCAAAGGTGTGAAGTTGCAAGCAATCAGAACAAGCTTTGGCTGATAGGATAGATATAACGCTAGTTTTTAGTCCATTGGGCTATGGAGTCATAAAAGGGTTTAATTGTGCAACAATTTCAAGAGTGGTCCAAGGGGCAAGTCATCTATATCACAAGATCTTTGAGATAAAATGATGGAATGAAACAATAAAAGTGTTGAAGGGGTGGAAATAGACAATAATTTCAACTAGGATTTATTTGTCTGTCCAAACAAGAAAATCCTTTTAAGTAACTGTTTAAAACTGACCAAAGGACAGGGCTAACCATAGAATTATTTGTACAAGTTCGTATTAAAGATAACTCAAGAGGCGAACAATCCAATATTCTGCATAATTACTTTCAGAAAGGATGAAAACAAATACGATAAACAAAGTGTAGCCTAGGATCATATAAGATACTTTTAAATCTAAACTACTTTCAGCATACTCTTAGGGAAACTTTCAAAACTACCTTTGGAGAAAGAAGCTAGAAAACAAGGCAAACCATCACCTTTCTAGTCTAAATTTACTTTGTAAATAATGAAAATAACATTCAAGAACAATGTTCAAAGTAAACAGTAGGACGAGGGAACGCCAACATTCCTAAATACTTGAACTGTATTCAATCATTCTTAAATACACAATTTGGAGGAAAACATTGAGATAAAGCTTATCAGTCAGAGAAGGGTACTGTAAACAGTAAATCCTAAATCTATGCTTGCTATTCTTTATCAGAGAATAATGGAAAAAATGGCATACATGAAAGGGAAACAATAACACAGAAAGAAGCACTTCACCAGTGATATAGACCAAGATCCCAAGAATCAGCTTGTATATTCATGTCAATCCAGTTACATTCTTCAAGTCCAATGTTTCAGTTCAGAAATCATCTTCACTTCTCAGCCTAACTTATTTGATTACAAAAAGAGCTTCAAGAGCCTCTGTTTGGTCAATTTAGTGTGTCCTAAATTGCTGCATTTAATTTGTCAATCCGGGAATCGAAAGCTGATGAAGTGCGACGCACTATATGTGCAAGATAACCTATTTCTTAAGTTTTTGTCGTTTTTGGTTTTCTAAGGTGAAATGGAAATTCTAAGATGAAAACAAGTTAGGTTATGTTTGTTCAAGGAAATGATATCCCCTATAATGATTTACCAACTTGAAACTTTAAAAAGAAATTTGAAATTTACAATGACAAGACTTGAAAGGGAATGAAAATGTGCTGCTGAAATGAAAAGGTGCTGCTAGTCTAATAAATCAAAACGATGAACTATTGAGCATGAAAACCAAACTATTCTTGCTGCTGACTAAACACAAAAGAAACTATGCTTAAGGAAATTCAAAATTGCAACAAAATAAATCTAAATCAGATTACATCAATTTATCTTCTGATCCTTCATCATTAGTCCGGCTATGATTTTCGGAAGTAATCATAAACAACTTGAGTAACTGATATCTAACTTGCAGAAAGTAAACTAATATCAAACCATACATTCATGATTCAATCCCTCACCATCAGTCCAGTTGTGGCTTTCGGAGGCAACTGAAGATGTCATGCACGATTTAATATATCTAAATTTGCAGAAAAGAAACTAATATTAAACTACACATTTCATAATGCAATCCCTCACCATCAGTCCAGCTGTGGCTTTCGGAGGCAACTGAAGATGCTATGAGCAGCTTAATATATCTAAATTTGCAGAAAAAAAACTAATACTAAACTACACATTTCATAATACAATCCCTCACCATCAGTCCAGCTGTGGCTTTCGGAGGCAACTGAAGATGCTATGAGCAGCTTAATATATCTAAATTTAACTACTGAAACAAATAAGCAAAACTGAAATGAACAAAGCAATACTGAAATTAAACAGAAACTATGAAAAGCAAATTAGCAGCAGAACAATGTTAGTTCCATGTCATTAGTCAAAAAGCTATGAAAATGCCCGGGCTGCCTATCTATAACCTGAAACAAGAACACTGATAAGTGATTAACAACATAAAACTTGAAAGACAGAAGTGAAATGGAAATTATGGAAGTTTATAAACAGAAATGAAGCAAATGCAATGTATGAACATATGAATGGATTATGGCACAATGAACTTTAAAGAAACGAAATGAGAACTATACACTAATGCACAAAACCTTAGCTGAGCAGGGGCCCTCTACACCAGCCTTGGCAACGATCTTCAAATACGAATTTCGGTTGAAAACAGAATCTTCTTATATTAAAAAGCAGTCATTACAGAAAGGTGATGTTACGGCACAAGTGCAGCGTAATCACATTACAGAGCAGACTAATAAAAGATAACAGAGACTAACATCGACTAACTCTATATGCGTATGCAAACGCATTATATAAAAGAAATATAAGTGTCTCCTAAATTTTATGCTGGTGGAGAACACGTAGACCATTACGTCCACGGATCTGGGATCATGGTCGTGTTGGAAAGTAAATCTACGAGGAGTGGATGCTTGAATTCGACTAAGGAGCCATGTACAGATGTCGATTTATCCTCCGCAACTTAGAAACGGCTGTATGAATCTTCATGTGACACGAAACAGAGTCCTGCCAACATGAGACTCTATGGTTGACTTCCATGTGGACGCCTTTGACCGCGGCTTCTTTAGATGAGTTTGCTCGAACCAATAGGACACGAACCATGTCCACGTCATTCCTGACCTGCCCATGTGGCTCGTTTTCTTTGTAGACACCTGTAGCATAGAGTTTCACAAAATAGCTGCGGAAAGTTGCAGCAGCTGCGGAAAGTGGCAAGATTCCGCAGTTGAATGAACAAAATCTAAATCAAATAGCAAACACAAAAATATAATTAAAAACCATGTTAGATGCTCTTTTGCACATGATATTGACAACTTGGGAGGTTCAGGTGAGTGAAAAAGGTATAGAAAAGTGTATGGAAAAAATGCAGATTTGAGACTCAACATACCCCCACTGTGAAGGTGTTGCATGTCCTCATGCAACCAAAATTTTGATAATCTTTCTTCAGTTCATGTGCCTTGACACTTCAGCCAGCACATCCAATCCTCTCCTCTTCTTCCTTGGTACTGCCAACATTCTGGGTTTCTTCATTAAGCACCTAAATTTGATATTAACGAGTGCTTTGCTCAACTTCTGGCATTTCCTTTCCAATTTCTTATTCTTCTTCTGCCATATTCCCAAATGTAGCATGGTATTATCATGGATGATTTTGTCCAGTTTGCCTTGTTCTTTCAATGTCTCATTTTCATTTTTGATGTGCCTATTTAAAAGCTCTAGCTCAAAAATTTCCTGTTTTAGTGATTGGACTAAATCATCCTGCAATGTATGAGGCTGAATGGACGAAGTACTTGGACCTGTAGCTGCCTTTTCCAAAGACTCTATATAGTCATATACTTCCTGCTGCTTGGGGTCTATTTCAGGTGTCATTTTTATTGGCTGTCCCCAAAATGCCGTGAAGGAGAGTTATTTTCAAAATCTGGCTGAGGAGGTCTTACATCAACATCTTGCTGAGAATAGGATGGAGTATGTTCAATGTCTGACTGAGAATGAAATGAACCAGGTTCACTAACTGACTGAGATGGACTATGGTCAGCTGGGGACTGTTCAGATGTCTCCTCACCCAAATCAATGAAATGAGGACCTTTAATTTGTGTTTTCCTCAATTTCCCCTTAAGTCTGCTGCTTCTTCTCACACGTTGTGGTACACTATCATTTTGTTTTTGTTTCCCTTTTTCTGTCTTCTTGGGCATAGATCACTGTTTTTGAAGATAAACTAATCTTTCGGATAACACTTGATGATCTTCTTCTTCAGAAGAAGGAGTTTGATGTATGGCCTCAATATTTTTTCTCTCTTTTGGTGTTATTGGCTTCTTACCCTTGATTTCCTTCTTCTTCCTTTTTGACAGTCTCTCTTCCCTATCAGTTCTTTCCATAGTAGTAGTAGGAGTATTTTGGATTTCATCAATTGTTCTTTTTCTCCTACTTCTTCTTGCTGTGCTACTTGCAGGAATTTCCTGAGTAGGAGTAATTTGGGTTTCATCATTTATTCTTTTTCTTCTACTCCTTCTTGCTGTGCTACCTTCAGGAATTTCCTGAGGTTCCTCAAAGAAATTTCTAACCAGAAATTGTTCCCATGTGTCTTTCTTTTTCTTTAACTCATTTTCAATCAAGATTTTTACAAGGCCGTGGTGATATAGATGTGGTTCTACATCTCCTAAGTGTTTCTGAACAGTCATAGCCATTTTCTTCAAGCTATTTAACAGAAAATATGGAAGATTGAGAGCTTGATTATCTAGAAAATTCATTAGTAACCTGGTATGGTACATGTACATGGACCAAAAACGGCCTTCACATGTAATGAATTTCTGAACAACTAGCAGCAAAGTAGCCCATTCCTCTTTCAATGCATGCACAGGAATTCCTCTTTTAAAAACAGTTATGTCCATACCTTGGTTTCGTAAGATTGTTTTCCATGCTTCATCACTGATGCTTTTATTTTTAAACCAACGCTCACCCTCTTCAAGAAGTTCCGTGGCTGTTGCTATAGATGCTTCATTGACCGCAAACTTAAGGTCTCCAATCTCTGCTTCCAAGCCATTAAACGACCTTGCAAATGCTTTCGTAACTTCTTTGTGATAACCTCTGAATTTCTGGATAAAACGCAACCATTTTGCTTTCTTCAATATCTCCTTTATTTGCGGATATCCCTCCATAAATTTCGGTCCTTCCGGTTCTGCTCTTAGCAATTTACCCATTTCTCTTCTCTGCTCTTCACAAATTTGCCTGCGTGAGGGTTCAAATGGAAATAGAACGGTTGAATGCACAGGAACGAGCACAATGACTGTGGGAATATATCATAAAATGGGAATGAACACCATAAACGGAATGGAGTGAGACTGTGGGTAGATATTCGAGAGTGAGAATGAGCACAATGAACGGAATGGAGTGAGACAGAACAGAAAGGGGTTTCGTGAGCATAACAAAGATACGACTGAGAGATTGACAGAATATAACGCACTCGGCCGCATTTTGAAATTTGGTGGCTGCGAAATAAATGTGAACACGTTTCAATCAACGGTTATGAATTTATGCGGCTGTAAGAGTCCTTGGTCAAATCAAATACGTCTCATTGTCACCGGTGGAATATTGGATCATGAGTGAAAATCGGGGGTTTAATGATGAAACTGTTTGAGAATGAATGCGAGAGGGTAATATGGAGATCGTGAAAGGTTACGGAATTGTCAATATAATCATTGCACATAATGGATAGAGCTCATGGTTCAAAACTATATAAAAATGTGTTTTTCAATGCTATTTGAAATAAATTTTATTCATACCTTTGGAATCTTTGCCTTTTCCCTTGGTCTTCAACTATTTGCTCTTCATTGGTGTCTTGAATGCTCCATATCTTCATTTTTGATCCTCTCACCTGCATTTTATTTCATAATTATGGAAATAACATCTGACTGTACATTCTTTTTGAAAACAGAGTAGTAGCTGCGGAATCGGCTTCTGGCTGCGGAAACTGGAGTCAGCTGCGGAAACAGATGTCAGCTGCGGAAACTGACACAGCTATTACTTGGATGAATGAAAATGAACAGATGACAAATGACCAGATGGAAATGGTCATGAAAAAGATTTTTATTGATGGAATGGAATGAAATGGATAAAATGAAGTGGAATGGAGTGAAATGAAATGAAATGAAATGGAATGAAGTGGAATGAAATGGAGTGGGTGGTGACAAAACTTGTGAAATGAAAGAGAGAGATTTTTTTGGAAAATATAGAGTGTCAGGTGTTCCTGATTTTCACCCTATATTTTCTGTATAAGACTGCCAATCAATGATTGGTTTTCAGGCTTATACCATTTTTTTTTTTAACTGAAAAGAACAAAAGCTAGGCTGGTGGAGAAGAAGAATTCTTCTGTACCAGCCTGATTGCAGAACTTTCTTGAAACAATTTGACAAAATCCTCTTTTGAGAGTGGCTTATGATAAATTTTCAATCTATGGCCATTCACAATAAGAGGAGTTTGAAACTCATCAATGGTCTTGATTCTTACAGCTCCATTGCTAAAAATCTTGTCAATCTCATATGGCCCAAGCCAATGAGTCTGAAATTTCCCTTGAAAATCTTTAAACTTGGAGTCAAATAACAATGCCCAATCTCCTTCTTGAAACTTCTTCTCTTTGATATGTTTGTCATGCCATTTAGTTCTTTGATATTGAACTAGATCAGTTCTTAGAATTGCTTCTTGTCTGATCTCATCTAGCTCATTCAACTGCTCCATTCTATGCTTTTGGGTTTCTGATAAGTCCATCCCCAATTGAACTGCTATCTTGAAGGTCTTGACTTGGAACTCAATGGGGAGCAAGACTTCTTTCCCATAAACAAGTTCATAGGGAGAATGTCCTGTTGTATTCCTCCATGTAGTTATGTAGGCCCACAAGGCTTCTGGAAGCCTTTCTGCCCAATCTCTTCTATGTAGATGAACAGTTTTGGTGATGATACTTTCAAGAACTTTGTTTGTGGACTCCACTTGACCATTTTATTGTGGATGGTAAGGAGTAGATTTTCTGTGCTTGATTTGTATTCTTCCATCAACTTCTCCACCAAATTTGATGTGAATTGGCTCCCCTGATCTGTTACAATTTCTCTTGGAACACCAAAGCGAGTAAAAATATCCTCATAAAGAAAATGAACAGCTGAATTTTCAGTAGCAGATACTAATGCTTTAGCTTCTACCCATTTAGTAACATAATCAGTACAAACCAATATATACTTCTTTTGCTTGGATGGTGGATTAATAGGTCCAATGAAATCTAAAGCCCACTTTTCAAAGGGTTCAATGAGTACCTGTGTTTGCAATGGCATTTCATTTGAAAGGGTAAGTTTCCCTACTCTTTGGCAGCTGTCACGCCTTTTGACATATTGTTTTGCATCTTTGAAGAGGGAAGGCCAATAATATCCTAAAGAGAGGATTTTATAGGCCGTCCTTTTGTCTGCAAAGTGTCCGCCGCATGGTTCATCATGACATGCCTTAAGAATATCAGACATTTCATCTTCCCTGACACATCTTCTGATCACAAGATCTGGCCCTGTTTTAAACAATTCATTAGAAATCCATGAATATTTTGAACTCTCCTGAATAATTTTTCATTTTTCACTTGGAAATAAATGTGAAGGTAGTTTCCCTGTAACCAAATAGTTAGCAATATCTGCATACCAAGGGGTCTTAATGGTTACTGCAAACAAGTATTCATCAGGAAACTTATCTTCTACAGGAGAATCTTCTTTAGTATTCTGAATCCTAGACAAGAAATCAGCTACTGTATTCTGTTTTCCTGGTCTATCCAACACAGTAATATTGAATTCTTGCAAAAGTAAAAGCCATCTTGTCACTCTGCCATTAGTAACAGGTTTGTTCATTAAATATCTAATTGCGGAATGGTCAGTATGAATAAAAGTTTCATAGCCTGTTATGTAATGTCTAAACTTATTAATTGCATGAACAACAGCTAAAAACTCTTTTTCAGTCACAGTATAGTTCAACTCTGTGGGAGTCAAATTTTTACTAGTATAATAAATGGCATAAGGAACTAAATCTTTTTGACCCAACACAGCTCCTAGAGCTGTATCTAAAGCATCCGTAGAAATATGGAAAGGGAGTTTCCAATTTGGTCCTCTCAAGATAGGTGCTTCAAATATTCTTGTTTTCAAAGTTTCAAAGGCTGATTGACAATCAGGATCCCATTTAAATTCACAGTCTTTTGTAAGCAATTTGAAGAGTGGAGATGCTATTTTAGTGATTTTTTCTATAAATCTTCTATAGTAACCAGTAAATCCTAGAAAACTTCTAACATCTCTTTGACAATTTGGAATAGGTAACTTGGAGATGACTTCAACTTTTGATCTATCAACCTTAATCCCATCTCTTGAAATATGATGCCCCAAAACAATCCCTTCAGTAAACATCATAAAGCATTTTTCATGGCTTAATGAAAGGTTTGTTTCTTTACATCTTATAAGAACTTTTTTCCAAATTTTCTAATGCCTCTTCAAATGAATTACCATAAACTGTAAAATCATCCATATAAACCTCTACACAATCATGGATTAGATCAGAAAAAAATTCCTAGTACTGCTCTTTGGAATGTTGCAGGTGCATTACATAACCCAAAAGGAAGCACTCGATAGGCAAAAGTTCCCCATGGAAAAGTAAATGTGGTCTTATCTTGATCTTCAGGTGCTACCTGAATTTGATTATAACCACTAAAACCATCCAAAAATGAAAAGTACTTTTTACCTGCTAATGTATCTAATACCTAATCGATAAAAGGAAAAGGAAAGTGATCCTTTAAAGTTGCTTTGTTCAATTCCATATAATCAATGCATACCCTCCATTTACCATTCCTTTTAGGTACTATAACCAAAGGAGAAACCCATCGGCTATCTGAAATTGGATAAATGAAGTTTACATTGAGTAGTTTTTGGAGCTCTTATTTCACTATCTCCTAAGATTTGGATTCATCCTTCTTTGAGGTTGTCTGATTGGTCTACTGTTTTCCTCAATATAGATATGATGGATGCAAGTCTTAGGATCAATACCTTTCATGTCAGTATACTCCCATGCAAATGCGGTAGAATGTTTTTGCAAGATTTTGGTTAGTTCTTCTTGTTGTGACTTTTCCAAATGTTTGTTGATATTCAATGTTTTTCCTGGAAAAATCTCAATGGTAGAACTACCAAACTCTTCCATAGAGTAAAGAGACATTTGTCTTGATAATAAATATTCTATGTCAGATTCCAACTGAAATTGTGTGGGGTCATATTCTGAAGATGTCTCAAAATTTTCTAATGTGTTCAGAATTTGACTATCCTCACTGATTTCAGAAATGGTAAAGACAGGTTGTATAGTGTCCTCATCATCAACCCATTCATTGTCTCCTACTTCTGTGATTGCTCTTACTGGAGGATACAAATTGAATTTCTTTGTCGAATTACCATTAGAAATGTACATGTCCCCAGATCTACAACTAATAAAAGCATCAGCTGTGGCTAGCCAAGGTCTTCCTAAAATAAGTGGGTGCCCTCCTAGATTACTCTTGGGAGTCAAAATCATAAAATATATTGGATATTCCCAAGAATCTAAGGAGACTGAAATATCTTCTAATACACCATCTGGTTTAATAATTGATCGATCTGCAAGTTGCAGTAAAGTAGGTGTAAAAGAAGGTTAGGAAGTTTTAGCTGGTCCATAGTCTGTCTACTCATAATGTTGATAGCAGCCCCTAAGTCAATCAATGTGTTTGGAATTTCTATCCCATTTATATGTGTCTTGACAATTGGACTTCCTGGATCTACATACTTCTGCATGGTAATTTTTCCCATCATAATATATGCAATCTTTCCTACCAGGTGGATTCTTCTTGTGTCTTTTAGTTTCCTTCCTGGTCTTTTGAAACTCAACTCCTTTATGGTTTTTGCTAGAATAGGAATCTCTCGAATGGCTTGTAGCAAAGGAATCTTGATACAAACATTCTTCAATTCATCTAGAAAGTCATAGTTAGGCAACAAGATTTGTTTTTCCACCCCCTTGTCAATTTGTAGTCTTTCAGGAAAAGGAGGTGTAGATGAAGATGCGGGTTGCTCAACTATAGGAGTTGTGGATGTTAACTTTTCTTTTTCTTTTTGAATGTTTGAATTTTGAAGAGATTCTTCCTCGGAACCCTTATTGACTTGAAGAGAATCCTCCTCAGAGGTATCTTGCTCTTGAATATATATAGAAGGTTTTTCTAAAACTCTACCAGATCTGAGTTGTACATCGTTGAGAGGAACAATCATATAGGTAGGAAATTGTTGTCCTTCTACCATATAAGTAGTTTGAGGATTCTTATTGTTAGGATTTGGCAATGGCTGAGTTGGAAGTTGATTTGTCTTCTGTTGGTATGGAAGCATGAGTTGAGGATTTGTATTTTGTTGAGAAGGTTGTTGTTGTGGAAATGGCAATGAAAGTTGTGGATTTGGGTTTGGAAGTTGTGAAGCTTGTTGATTTTGAAAAGATGGAGGATATTGATAAAATTGAGCAAATCTCCCATAAGGATTTTGCATCCCTTGTACCCATGGCTGGTATGAATTTTGATGTTGGGGCCAAGGTTGTTGCCAAGGATTCCAATTTGGTTGGGTTTGAAAATTCATGGGGTTGTTAAACCCTTGATTTTGTTGTCCCTGCCAAGGTCTCCTTGCAAAAAAACAGAGAGATTCTACTGAATTTGGGTCTTCTTGAAAAACAGCTTTGAGTCCAGGAATTGAAGGACAATCCTTGATCTCATGATTCTCTGAGAAAATCATACACGTTTCTACAACTTTTGCATCCAAGGGACATTCCCTTAAAGCATATTTCTTCCTACATTTCGGACAAAAGATGGCTAAAGCATCTGTTTCTGCTTTCTGCTTGTTTTGGATTTTAAGGGTGTCTAGTTGTTCACTAAGGCTCCCTAAGATATCAGTTTTGAACTCATCAAGCATGTTACCAATCTTTGCCCTACTTACTAATCCAGTTGCAGATTTGTTAGCCCTAATAAGAGAAGGATCCCTAGGCCCTTTTCCTGTTTTAGATTTTCCCCTTGAGAGATGGACACATAGTTCTGTTATATCACGAAGTGGGAGTTGAGAAATGTCTCCTTTCCCCATCATGTTTAAAATATCTATCCATTCATCTCTAATGGCTTTTAATATGAGGGCTTTTAAGGTTTCATCATCTAAGTTTCTCATCTTTGCTCTTTTCAAGTTGTATTGAAATATTTCAAGTAAGTCTTCCAAATTTTCATCTTCTTTTTGCATCATCTTGAATACCTCATCCTTGTGATTGGTGGGCATACAATAGTCCAAGTATCTATCCAAAATTTTTGTTTCATATCATTCCAAGTCCTAATAGATTGAGTGGCTAATCCCATGAACCATTTCAAAGCAGATCCTTTCAAAGTTGAAGGAAACAGTTTGAGTTTTTGAGAATCTTCCATATAGTCATAGGTTCGGCACACAACTTCAAACTCAAACAGAAATGTTTCAGGGTCCTCACTTCGCAATCCATAAAAGTTATGGAGGACAGATGGTGAGATATTTTTCATTGTTGCATGAGTTTCCTCATCAACTATAGGGAATCCAAACAAGTTGTCTCCTTCCCTATTTCTACCATTATTTCCTTCACCATTGTTGTCTCTATTGTTTCCTCCTCTTCTACCTCTACCTCTACCTCCATCTATTACTTCCTCTGCCATGATAGTTTCTTTAGAGTCCTTAAAGTCCTCTAGTTCTTCTACCAAGGGAGGATGAGAGAGAGTCCCTTTGTTTTCTAAATGGGTTTTAGTAGGTGGTATAGGAGAATCTTCTAATTCAGCTGTTCCTTGACTTCCAAAAATCTTAAGGCTAGGGGTAGATGGTGGTGAATCTGGTCTATGCCTTGAAGAAGATGGAGTTGTGAAAATCGAACTCTTGGCTTTAGCTATAAACCTTCCCCTAGAATCTCTTGCTCTATGCATGTCATTTTTTTTTTAAAGTTGGGCTAATAATTCTCTTTCTGATCTTCCAGGTCACACTAGGTGCAAGAAGAGAGCATACTTAAGAAATTAATAAACCAATAACTCTCTTTTCTGATCCTCCAGATCACACTAGGTGCAAGAGGAGAGCATACTTCAAGAAGTTATCAAGTTTTCCCTTCTTTTATGATTTTGTGTTTTTTTTTTTTTTTTTTTTTTTTAAGAAATTGGCTACCTAGTTACACTTCCCCGGCAACGGCGCCAAAATGTTTGGTCAATTTAGTGTGTCCTAAATTGGTGCATTTAATTTGTCAATCCGGGAATCGTAAGCTGATGAAGTGCGGCGCACTATATGTGCAAGATAACCTATTTCTTAACTTTTTGTCGTTTTTGGTTTTCTAAGGTGAAATGGAAATTCTAAGATGAAAACAAGTTAGGTTATGTTTGTTCAAGGAAATGATATCCCCTATAATGATTTACCAACTTGAAACTTTAAAAAGAAATTTGAAATTTACAATGACAAGACTTGAAAGGAAATGAAAATGTGCTGCTGAAATGAAAAGGTGTTGCTAGTCTAATAAATCAAAACAGTGAACTATTGAGCATGAAAACCAAACTATTCTTGCTGCTGACTAAACACAAAAGAAACTATGCTTAAGGAAATTCAAAATTGCAACAAAATAAATCTAAATCAGATTACATCAATTTATCTTTTGATCCTTCATCATTAGTCCAGCTATGATTTTTGGAAGTAATCATAAACAACTTGAGTAACTGATATCTAACTTGCAGAAAGTAAACTAATATCAAACCATACATTCATGATTCAATCCCTCACCATCAGTCCAGCTGTGGCTTTCGGAGGCAACTAAAGATGTCATGTACGATTTAATATATCTAAATTTGCAGAAAAGAAACTAATACTAAACTACACATTTCATAATACAATCCCTCACCATCAGTCCAGCTGTGGCTTTCGGAGGCAACTGAAGATGCTATGGGCAGCTTAATATATCTAAATTTGCAGAAAAGAAACTAATACTAAACTACACATTTCATAATACAATCCCTCACCATCAGTCCAGCTGTGGCTTTCGGAGGCAACTAAAGATGCTATGAGCAGCTTAATATATCTAAATTTAACTACTAAAGAAAATAAGCAAAACTGAAATGAACAAAGCAATAATGAAATTAAACAGAAACTATGAAAAGCAAATTAGCAGCAGAACAATGTTAGTTCCATGTCATTAGTCAAAAAGCTATGAAAATGCCCGGGCTGCCTATCTATAACCTGAAACAAGAACATTTATCAGTGATTAACAACATAAAACATGAAAGACAGAAGTGAAATGGAAATTATGGAAGTTTATAAACAGAAATGAAGCAAATGCAATGTATGAACATATGAATGGATTATGGCACAATGAACTTTAAAGAAATGAAATGAGAACTATACACTAATGCACAAAACCTTAGCTGAGCAGGGGCCCTCTACACCAGCCTTGGCAACGATCTTCAAATACGAATTTCGGTTGAAAACAAAGTCTTCTTATATTAAAAAGCAGTCATTACAGAAAGGTGATGTTACGGCACAAGTGCAGCGTAATCACATTACAGAGCAGACTAATAAAAGATAACAGAGACTAACATCGACTAACTCTATATGCGTATGCAAACGCATTATATATAACAAAAGAAATATAACTGTCTCCTAAAGTTCATGCTGGAGGAGAACACATAGACCATTACATCCACGGATCTAGGATCATGGCCGTGTTGGAAAGTAAATCTACGAGGAGTGGATGCTTGAATTCGACTAAGGAGCCATGTACAGATGTCGATTTATCCTCCGCAGCTTAGAAACGGCCGTATGAATCTTCATGTGACACGAAACAGAGTCCTGCCAACATGAGACTCTACGGTTGACTTCCATGTGGACGCCTTTGACCGCGGCTTCTTTAGATGAGTTTGCTCGAACGAATAGGACACAAACCATGTCCACATCATTCCTGACCTGCCCATGTGGCTCGTTTTCCTTGTAGACACCTGTAGCATAGAGTTTCACAAAATAGCTGCGGAAAGTTGCAGGAGCTGTGGAAAGTGGCAAGATTCCGCAGCTGAATGAACAAAATCTAAATCAAATAGCAAACACAAAAATATAATTAAAAACCATGTTAGATGCTCTTTTGCACATGATATTGACAACTTGGGAGGTTCAGGTGAGTGAAAAAGGTATAGAAAAGTGTATGGAAAAGATGCAGATTTGAGACTCAACAGCCTCTGAACACTATTTACATGTAGAAAATTTCGAGCACAAGTATATTTCAAAGTTCTGCAACCAACCCTTTACAATGAGCTTTTCAAGAAGATTTTATAGAGAGATGAGGAGGTCCCATAAGTTAAAAGATCTTTTAAGTTCAATTAATATAGTTAATGCTTCTCAGCCTTTGAGGGGCTCAATGGAGAAGATTTCAGATATTTCTCTGTATTAATTGGTTTACATTAAATTTTAAGCTTGTTGGGAAGTTTTGTTGACTTTAAGGCTCAGTGTCATTTTTGTAATAACTCTACTGATATTTTGTAATAAGTTTCTTTGATCTGAAATAATTGCTTGGCTGTATTCAGGAAAATATCCTCTGTTCTAGTCATAAATATGCCTCTTTTGAATGCTTTGAGGCTACAAGTGGCCTTTTGGTAGCTGGTGAGGAATCAATTAGCCTCCGATGTGGCGGTGGAGGCTTCTTGGTTTGTTGAATTGCTTTGTCCTTCTTTAAACACTGTTAATTTTCTTTAACTCTGTGTGTTAGGCTTAATTCGGCCTAATTTCCTGTCTTCTGTTCTTCAAATATGCTTAATTTAGTGAATTAGGCTTTTAATTATCGATTTTAGCCGTAATCCACCCAAACTGTGTAAACCATCCTTAATTCTTCATCTCTAGTTTGATTTGATCTTCAACATTGACACTCTCTGTTTTAATTAAGCTTTACTGTGTCTTGTTGATGTACAGGTGCACAGAGGGTTTATAACAATATCAATGCTCATGAGGCACCGATAAAACATGGTGTTGAACCCTGTAGGTGGATACTCTTTAATAAATGAAAGCCTGGAGGATCATCATCCTCGGCTTTTATTTTTCCTTTTAAAACGTTTGAAAAACCTTTAAAACCCGCACAAACAAAAAATATTAAGAAAATCCTGCATTATTTGGGTCAGACTGCTTTGGAGGCTGTGGTTAGGTCGCAGCCGTTGGATGAAAGCATCCAATGGCGGAGATTGCTTGTAGAGATAAAAAGGGAGGTGGTTGAATGAATGATGCAAGGGATAAAGTCCAGGCCGTTGATCTGTGTTGATCAACAGTCGAGATCAACCAAAGAAAAATAATGTAGAGGGGCTACACTATCGGGAAATGGAAGAAATACAAAGGAAAATAGGTGAAAAATCCTTTGGCGGAGGATAAAAGGTTTAAGATTGAAATTGGGGTTTCAGAAATAACCTGGGCCGTCGAATGAGATCGACCCAGGAGATCAACGGTGGAGAATGATACGGGCTCCATAAAGCGGGGAAACTTTATATAACGAAATGAAATTTATAGGAAAGGTTAAACAACCTTAATCGAAAAAACCTGTGAAGAAGAAGAGATGCAGTTTCTTGAATGGTCTAAGCGAAATGGATGAGATCGGCCACAAAGATCGATGGCTGAGATTGATTTAAGAAGGCCCCAGGAGGATGTGCGGAGGGCGATAATGTAATGGCTGGATTGAATCCTGGCCGTTGATCTGTAGAGATCAATGGCGGAGGTTGAATGCGATGAGATACAGTGTAAATGGAGAAAGCAGTTTCGACTATAGAAACCAACAATATCGCGCAACAAAAAGGCGGATAGGCGGTTTCACCTTTTTGAACATGATATGTGTCAGAGGCCAACACGTGGCCTTTTGAAACTGCTTATATCACGTGAATTTGGAGAATTAACGCTTGGGCATGAATTTACGCGAAAAAGCACGTATGCCGTTAGATCTGGGGTCTTAGATCTGACGGTCGTGGAAAGAGCGCGATAAAGGATAGATGTGCGGGCGATAAAATGTGGGGCAGGGAAAGGCAATTTCAATCTTGACTATCCGATCATGTGAATGAACGACCCAGATTAAAATTCGGGGTTTAATGTAATAATATATGGGGTGGAGAAAAGGTCAGTGTGGGCCGTTGATCTGCAGAGATCAATGACGGAGATTACCCCAAGAAACATTATAAAGCGGGGTTTCATAGATTTAACCAAGGTAGCGAGGATTGATGTGGACCATCGGATCTTGGTGCATGGATGGCCCAGATGCAATCGGAGATTTGTGATCGGCGGGGGCAAAGGATAAAAGGATCCGATGCGATTGATCAAGGACCGTCGATCTGAGGATCAAATCGACGGTGGAGATTGTCTCGGAGGAGGTCACAGGTGGGGGAAAGGGCTTCGGGATGGAGTGGTGTGGGCCGGTGGATCAGATCTGGAGGGGGGAAATCAACCGCCGAGGATCCATCGGGAGAGGCCAATCGGGAAGGGGGAATAAAAAATTACAACGCGCCCAATGGAAATCTTTGATGCGAGACTATATTGACCGTCGATCGGGGAAAAGATCAACGGTCCTTTTCCTTCAAAACAATGAAATGGTAGGTTTTCATATAAAACATAGGAAAAGTGGGTTTTAACAAAATACAAAGGGGAATTTGGTTTTTTGGCCAAGTCTTTTTGTGTTTTAGCGCCCAATTGCGGGCTCTAGGTTTTATAAAGAAAGCAAAGGCTTGGGGCTTATATACAATGGGGCTAATTGACATCGGGGGTTTTATAAAACAAAAGACTTGTGCTCATCGAAAATGCCCCAATGCGAAAAGTGCTTTTTGTCATAGTGCTTGGTTCCAGTGCTAGGGTATATGGTGGGGAAGTGGTTAGGGCTTAGCCCAAAGGGGCTTAGGCCTATAATGCAAAAAGGCTCTTTTTCATGATTTTTCAAGGATTTTCAAATCATTTTGAGGGTTTCGGATAAGGTAAAAAAGGATTTTTAAACCTTATAAAAGGGGATTTATGAAGGGAAAATGGGAAATAATGGAAAATAGAGGAATTTTATGGGAGTAAAGGGGATAAAAACGAAGGGATTTCTGAGTGAAAAGGGGAGGTAAAATGAGGAAAAATGGATTTTTTGCGGCATTCTTTTATTCAGGAAAACAATAGAATTTCAAAATCAAGAGGGAAACAACAGTGAAGATTAATCGAAGAATAAGATGTCTTCATAAGACTTTAAGAATTAACAATTTTGCAATAAAAATTGTTTCTTGAAGGCTTCAGAAAATGATTTAGCCACCATTTGATATAACAAATTTTATAGGTGGCTAACACGTGGAACTGAAACTACCTCCATTTCCCTATAAATTGAGCTCAAGTTTTAGGTTGAAGGGTGAATTGTGAATTATAGAAACTAACTTATATAGTTTCTAAGCTGAAGAGAGTTCATAAGAGTGCATACTTTATACACTAGTGAGTTTTTGTTGGCATGAGAATGATCACACCCTTGTTTCTCTAACTCCATGCTGGTATTCAGAGAGGAAGGCTTATTAGACTGAAGGAGAACGATTGTTCAGGACCCCGGGAGAAATTTGTACAACATCAAGGTATCAGGTTGTAAGATTACTCTTTCTATTCAAGATAATACATATGGATCTCTTTTTCTCATTTCTTTGTTTCTATGCTTATTGGAATAATGTCAATACTTAGACTCCTTGATCACTAAGTTGGATTATAATTTTGATTATTATATGTTTCAGATTCTTTGATTCTTTGATTGCAGGTTCCACTCATTAGAGAAACCACTTTGGAGCGACGAGACAAAGGGATACATCAAACATTTGGATTTCAAGGTAGGGGCATGTCCTCTCTACTTTACTATGATAATAATCTTGAAATGCAATTAATCTAGAGGAAAATGTTTTCAAATGGATCTTTGTTTCTAGTTACTTGATGAGTACTAGGGAGATCACTCTTATCCACAAGAGGGATTAATTTGTAGAAATTATATAAATTATGTGTTATATGTGCAAGATTCTCCTGATCTCACACTATTTTAACTTCATGCAAAATACAAAATCTATTTCACCATTAATCATTTGCGGAAATTAAATCAAGATTGCAATGCACACATGAAACAATTAAAATTCACACACATTAACATAGTTGTTTAATGGGAAAGCCTGAAGCTGAAAACCCCAACTATCTGTATATAATATATGTCGTAGAGATCATGTAACAATCCTCATACAAAGCTGATCATATCAATCTCTTAGTACAATACAATCGCTACACACTAATCAAGCCTAATCTTGCAAATCCATGCACCGATCTTTGCCACCTGCTAGACTGCCTCTACTGCGCAATCCCTGCAGAAGAATGGATTTGAATGAACTCGAATTACTCCAAACTTGCTCACGCAATCCTCATTGGAATCTCCACTGAGTGTTGGATGCAATCAATGCATCACTATAGTCACAACTGATAGTCACACTTGCTCTTTCACCTATCTCTCCACTGATGTCCACTGAAACTGCCATGCACTGTAGTTAACTGATGTATTCTTCAGTTTATTAATGAGTTATTATTTAGTGAATTAATTAAATAATTAATTCACACCACTCTCACTAGTGTATCAATCAGTTAGACTAGATACAACTAGCTCAACTGAGTCTAACTGAGTTAAACTAAATACAACTCCACCAACTACTTCTCTAACTCCACCAAACTCTGTCACATGAGTTCTAACTGAAGTCCTCCATGCAATAGCTCCAGTAAACCCTCAGGAATAGCATAATTCCTTCTGCCAGCTGCTGTGCCACATCTGTGCACTTAACTGAAGTGCTCCAAGAGAATAAGATAATGTTTAGAGTCAAAATATTATTAAGAGCTAATAATATTCAACATATCTATTTTTAGACTGGAAATCTAAAAATAGACTTTGCCCAATATGTCTAAAAATGGAAGTCCATCTATTTTTCCAACTTGACCAACCATCCACAAATATCATCCTGCAACTCATAGAATATGATCGACATGTCTAAAAATAGACTTTGCACCAAAAATAGCCTGTGGGCCCACTTAGTGAAGGCGACTCTTTTCATTAAGCTCATCATCTTGTTGAATCTCAACACTCCCTCTCAACAAGATAGGGATTATCTGCCACCCCGATCTTGTCTCTATGGTATTTGAATTTTCTTCTGGTGAGCACCTTCGTCAAAATATCTGCATCCTGATCCTCTATAGGAATGTAAGAAAGCAACATGATCTTTCGCTGCACACAATCTCTGATATGATGGTACCGGATGTCAATATGTTTAGATCTATCATGAAATACTGGATTAACCGAGAGTTTAATGCAACTCTGATTATCACAATATATCACGGTGGGATCTAAATGAGAACCGAACAAACCGACCAGGATATTCCTCATCCATATAGCCTCGCATGCAGCCAAAATTGCTTCCATGTACTCGACCTCCGCTGAAATGAGTGCCATGGATATTTGTTTCCTGTTGTACCAAGAAACTGCTATAGATCCAATACTGAAAATCCCTCCATATGTGCTCTTTCTATCCATTTCACTTCCTGCCCAATCTGCATCCGTGAAGCCATGCAGCTTCACCTCGTCCGACTGTCTGTACCACAATCCATACCCAAATGTGCCCCTGAGATACCTCAGGATGTGCTTGCCTACCTTCCAAAAGAGCTTGGTAGGCTTCACAATCACTTGTGAAAGCTGGTTCACAGCATAGCATATGTTCGATCGTGTATTAACTAAATACATGAGCGAACCAACCAACTGTCGATAAACAATGGCATCCACTACTTCTGTCGATGTAGCATCCTCTTTCCTCCAACCACCAGGAAGAGGAGTGTCGATAGGCTTCCAACCTTGCATGTGAAACTTCTCCAGTATCTCCCGGGCATACTTGCCTTGAGACACAAACAATTCACCTTTCCTTTGCCAAATTTCCAATCCCAGGAAATAATGAAGGAGGCCCAAGTCCTTCATCTCAAACTCCTTTGCAAGATCTGCCTTGCATGAGTGTATCAACAGTTCATCACCTGTTAGTATTAAATCATATACATAAAGAACAATGATCAAAAGCTTACCCTCCACCACAATCTGGTATAGGTTTGGATCCGCCTCACTCTTGGTGAAACCAAGTCCGGTGAAATAACTATCTATCCGTGTGTACCAAGCACGAGGTGCTTG
This sequence comes from Pinus albicaulis, assembly GCA_034641835.2. Classification (NCBI taxonomy): domain Eukaryota; kingdom Viridiplantae; phylum Streptophyta; class Pinopsida; order Pinales; family Pinaceae; genus Pinus; species Pinus albicaulis. Next base: position 638,373,597 of record CM076570.1, read on the forward strand.
TTTCAGCCCATACAACACTCTTTTGAGCCTGCACACATGCGACTCGCTGCTGAAGATTTCGAATCCTTCAGGCTGCTCAATGTAAACCTCCTCCTCAATGACTCCGTTGAGGAACACCGTCTTCACATCCATCTGATGAATGTGCCAACCCATCTGCGTTGAGAGAGCAAGGATGGTTCGTATGGAAGAATACCTTGCGACAGGTGCAAAGGTTTATTCATAGTTGATCCCCTCGATTTGTGAGAAGCCCCGGGCAACAAATCTTGCCTTATAATTCTCGATGCTCCCATTAGCAGCTTGCTTCACTTTGTAGATCCATCTCGAACCTACCACTAGTTTCCCTTTCGGCCTTGGGACAATCTCCCATGCACTTTTTTTGACAATCGAATCATACTCTTCCACCATGGCATCTACCCATGCAGGATCCTCCACAGCTTCCTCGAAAGAGGATGGCTCCGTCACGATACACTTGCTCATTAGAGCCATGTATCCAGTAAATCGGTTAGGTGATTGTCTCTGTCTGCACTGTGATGTAGGAGCTCCTACATTCCGCGCTGCATCAAGATTCAATTGCTCAGCTTCTGTAGTGCGCTTCCGCCCTTTGATGTTTGGTGCTGCATGAGTGGTTTCTTCCACTCCATGAACCTCTTCTTGTGGCTGTTACACAGTAATTTGTCACCGTCTGTACCATTCCCCGTCCCGCACAATGGAGGACCCATTATGTGACCTGTGAGCAATGTCAAGCCTTGAAAATACCTTCATTGCATCCCTTTCCATGAGGACAACATTTCTCCTATTTATCATTTCCTGAGCAGACCCCTAAAAACACATGTTTTTGCATTGGCGCTGGTAGCCCGTTATGTACTCGCGCCAATGGGGGAAAATTAACACTGATCCCGCGCCAATTGGCGCTCTGTCCCAGTGTTGTACCCGCGCCACTCTGTTTATGGAAAGTTTTTTTAAAAAGGAGGCGAAGTTTCGATTACAACAACTTCGTGGATGAGTCATCAGGAGTGGTTTCGCCTGAATAACCACGGCCTTCCTCCTTTGGCCTCTTGTTTCCACCTTATGTGGAACCTCCCAAGGGATAAGGCCTCCCTTCCACTATTGTAGGGATCCCAACCTCCTCCTCTCCTCTATAAATATAGCCTTCATCCATTGATGAAGGGGCTGAAGGGTTGAGAGTCTTGAAGTGCTGAAGCTTTGCATCTCCCTATTTCCCAAGTGTCTTTGTGCTGTAAAGAATCCCTTCTTTCCCTTAAGGCCCATTAAGCAAGGAGATCATTGTTACGAGACTCTGGAGAGGTTTCCCTTTCCTTGGCGAGCTTTGACGAGACGTGGACAACCGGAGACCCGTACGAAGGAGGCTGCGACGTCAGAACTCGGTTGTAACTTCTATTCGTTTATCACTTTAATAGATGACTATGATTATGGTTCCACTTCTTTTGCAATCATGTTAATGCGAGTAATATCTTTTCTGACCGATATTTAGTTACGTATGCTGGTTCCTATGCATGTATCTGTTCGTCTCTTCTGTGTGCAGGTGTTCGTCCACGGAGATCGTGGAAGGATTGTGATCTGCCAGGGCTGAAGGACGGGGGCATCTTCTTCTTCGGATCTAGCGTTGGAATCCAGGTAGGCTCTTATCCCAAGTCTTTCATTTCGTAACTAGGAGCTTGCGTCATAGCATTGTTTGTTTGTTGCTAGACCCCTGCTGGGCTAGTAGGGATCGCCTCTGTCCGCAGAGGGGATTTACCTCCTCAACAAATTGGCGACTCCGCTGGGGATCGTCCGGTTTTCCTTGTTCCGTTTATGATTGGTTCGCTTTGATTATTTCTCCTTGCTTGATGAACCTTCTGGGTTGGATTCTTTCATTATTTTAGCCTCTTGGTTTGCTTAGCTTGTGTTGGTCTCTTTTCAGATTAGCTTGTTTTTTAATTTTCATTGAAGAACTCGACTGGCGCGGGTTTTTACCTGACAGTCGCGCCACTTGGCGCGTGTTGCATTTGTCTGACTCGCGCCACTCGGCCTCTGGCGCTAGTTTCAAGGCCACAGTCGCGCCACCCCTGTGACTTTTTTGAGTTTCTTCAATTTTTGGCTTTCTGAGCTTGACCAGTACTTTTCTTCTTGATTTCCTGATTGTTTGAGTGTGTTGGAGTCTGGTTTGACTGGAATTCACCGCTATCCTTTGGTTGTTTGCCTCTATCTATCGGTTTCACGATTTGAGCCCTAGGGCATCTAGTGGCATAGTGAATCGAGCCCTCCTTGGGAGTTTTGGTGTCTTGATTGTCCTGTCGACTTGTTGATTAATTCTCCACGCCCTCTTAGCAGTCTTTGATTGTTTTGTTGCGTCTTTTGAGTGATTGTTCATTCTTTCATTCAGAATTCGTTTGCCCTTGCTTTGGACCCAGATCACACGGTCCATTGGGTGTTTTCGAGTCTTTCTTCGATTTGAGAGACTTTGGGTCGATTTAGAGATTTGGTTGCTTGCTTTGATTGAGTGAATGTTGTTTGCTTCGCTCTCTTAGTTATCATTTCTCCAATTGTTCCTTTTGTTTTCAGTGCACATTAGCCATTAAACATTGAAAATCAAAAAAACATATAGTCTCTTTTGTTTTTAATTAGTGCAAATTGTCATCTTTTCCGTATTACTAGTGATTAGTGTTTGAATGAAAAGTGTGCAATTGCATTAGTTGCATTAGAGACATTCTTGTTTGTATTCCGTTCATTTCGTTTGTATAAAAGCTCTCAACTCTCATTTAACTAGTTTTCATCGAACGAAATGTTGCATCGTGGCATATAGCTTGCATTTAAGAGACACTACATACGATAGGGCCTGGAAATTGAAACTTAATTGAAGATCAACTGTAAAATTTATTCAATTAACCTAAGGCAACATTGGAACTTAACGCAACATACTTAGAAGGTCTAGGCTAGAGACGTGTTCCGGCGTCGTTAAACCTAGCAGCTGTCGTTCGCCTGCTGGCTTTAGACAGCGCTAGTACGGACTTGCGCTCCCCGTACCGTCGCGTATATAAAGGGAGACCCCTATAGGTTTTCAATCCTTTATCCATAGGAAGCCGAGTCTGCCGCCCTATACCCGTGATACACCGAACACAGCATTCGGGGAGACTACCTGCACGTACGGAAAGTCCTTGGTGGATTTCTGTTTCATTTTTGAAACCAAGGTGTATATTGCAGTTCACGGATATTTGGTACACCCTTTGTGCCTAGTTTTTCCTGAGCAGTCATTTGGTCTTTTCTAACTCCCTAAACTTGAAAAGACCGTCAAGCGCTTGTCCTTTCACGCTTGTGTCAACTCTGAAAGAGATAGAGTCATCTTTTTATCGTTTCTCGACTCTTGAAACATGAAACGGTAGAATTTCTTACTTTCCAATGTGGTAAAATCAATCTCCCACGATAACACACCCGTTTAGATATTGCTTGTGACCGTTTGATCGTGTGCCCTTAACTCTTTTTCAGCCCGTGTGTGGTTTTGAGTTTGATGGCAACTTTTTCAGAGTTCACCAACCAAGGAATCCCCTCAGAAAGGAATCCTGGTCATTTTCCTCCTTTTGGAAATGTTGGTGCTCCTTACATGGCGACGTTGTCCCTTCCTGGGTTAACTGTTGGGTTGCCTGTTTGGTTGTTCTCAACCTCTGTTGTCCCGAATGTCTCCACTACTGTTCAATCAGTTCCTCCACCTGAACAACCTCATATTAATTCCAAGGTGGACCTCTCCCCTTCTTCGCCTGTTTCTGCGTCCTCCTCTTCTACTTCGCCTGGTGAAAGTCTGGATTCAAGTAACCAGGTGGCTAAGAAGAAGAAGAAGAAGACAAAGAAGAAGAAGTCTGATAAGCGAGAGGCTAAATGTACAGCTACTGTCCATGAGAAATCTCATCTTGATAGGCCCTTCGACCCTCCGCGGAAAGTCAAGTTCCCATGCATGTTGTGCGCGGGAGACCATTTGCTTCGAGACTGCCCTGGCATTCCCAAGGTGCTCGAAACATGGTCCGACGGCCGACCGCCGTTGCCTTTGACTTCTGGGAGCCAGGTTGGGGGCACGTATTCATCTAGTACTGATAAGACTCCAAAGAAGCAGGGTAAGATCACCAATCCCTGCAAGTTGTGTGAAGGGCACCATGCCATTCACCTTTGTCCTTATATGGATGAAGCCAAACTAGTTTTGGACAACCCGACCGGTTCTACACCACGCCTTCCACCTGGTTATAATCGGCTTTCTTCGAGTCCTCCGCCAGCTGATCCAATGATTGGTCAAGAGTCATCCTTGGTCGATCCCACTCCCCCAGAAATTCGAATTCATGAATCCGTTCCCGACCAACCATTGGTCGTGGGATCGGTTGAACTGGCCCCATCTGCAGTGCACCAGGTCTTTTCTGTTGAGAGTGGACCCCATAACCCTCATGTTCTTCTGGTTTCTTCAGATTCTTCAGACTTGGAGAGAGATTCTCCTGTCCCTGTACTTCAAGAAGTTGCTCCTCCGCCTCCCAAGATGGAGGCTACGGAGGATATTCCTCCCGCCTTCGAGATGGAGGTCATGGAGGAGGCTTCTGCTTCCGTAACATCAGGGGAAGACCTTCGCTTGTCGATGGTAGCCCCTCAGAGTAGTTTGGTCGCTTCCTTTGACTGGAATCGATTTGCAGGATTTCGCCTTCCGTCTTATGTGCCTTTCGAGATCACAGTACAGGCTCTTGTTCTGGTTGTACCCAGCACCATTATAGATGAAGGTGCCTCTGTTAGTATTCTATCATCAACTACCTGGCAAGCTTTCGGTTCGCCGCCGCTTGCGCCCGTTACGCAGAATCTATTGACATTCAATAGAAGAACGAGTCAACCGTTGGGGATCCTTCCAAGGTTACCTGTTACTTTGGGAGGTAAAACCGTCCATATGGACGTGATGGTCGTTCCAGGCCCCTTGGATTTCAATCTGCTCCTGGGGCGCGATTACACCTATGCCATGGGAGCGCTCGTCTCCTCCCTCTTTCGTGTGGTCTGTTTTCCGCATGAAGGAAGGATTGTGACCATTGATCAGCTTGCATTCTTTGGTCTTAATGTGGCATCGGGTCCACCATCACCCCCTCCTGGTTTCTATCCACCCGTTGTATCTGCCCCACCGCAGGTCAACTACGTGGCTACCTACCCCGTGCCTGTGCTCAGTGATGATGCCGTCGTGCATCGAGTGCTGGGGGCATTGGGTCCTGACTTCCAGGATGATTTCCTCCCATCTGGTGTGGAACTCTTGGAAGCCATGACTTCTTGTTCATTATGATGAAGCCGGTCGGAGCAGAGTTCCTTGTCTTGTGTCAAGCTCCTTAAAAAATGAAACAAGGTCGTCGGAGCAGAGTTCCTTGTCTTGTGTCAAGCTCCTTAAAAAATGAAACAAGGTCGTCGGAGCAGAGTTCCTTGTCTTGTGTCAAGCTCCTTAAAAAATGAAACAAGGTCGTCGAAGCAGAGTTCCTTGTCTTGTGTCAAGCTCCTTAAAAAATGAAACAAGGTCGTCGGAGCATAGTTCCTTGTCTTGTGTCAAGCTCCTTAAAAAATGAAACAAGGTTTGTCGGAGCACAGTTCCTGGTCTTGTGTCAAGCTCCCTAAACCATGAAACAAGGTGTTTGAAGATAGTTCTTTTAATGTGTCAACCTCGTTAAAATAATGAAACACGTTCCCGTTCAATTCGAGTCTTTGTTTAGATCTCGTAAAATCCCAGTCGAGTCTTTCTCTTGATCTCGTCACTTGAACCTTCACTCCATCTGCCTTTCATATGGACTGAAGCTTGGGGGGCATGTACCTCAAATTGAGTCACCATGCTGGGGGCATGCTTATCTTTTCAAGCATAGTTTATGTCCGTTTCAAGCTTGTGTAAAAATGAAACCGGTTTCAAGCATAGTTTATCTTTGTTTCAAGCTTGTGTAAAAATGAAACCTTGCCCATTTTACCTCTTGTGATGGTCATTTTATCAGCCTATTTTTACCAGATGAGCCTTGGTTTTCTCACTCCATTATCACTATCTGCTTGGCCGATCATATGCCTTCACTTGGTTGTTTTACCCGTTCCTGAGGAACCGCTGCTATGAGTGGTCTTGTTAGCCAGCCTCTCGACCTTTATTTGTTCAGAGTAGTTCCACCATTACCGGAACCAGTTGCTACCCTTTATACCACTCGTTCCTCCGGGAGGAGTCATCTTTCAGCTCTTTTCTGACTCTCTAAACATGAAAAGATTGCCGAGGCCCTTGTCGTTTCGATCTCGTTAAAATGGACACGAATCGACATTCACCCGGTATAAGTTTAACCCTTTTTCATGCCGGGATGGATTGATTACGAAAAAGGAATACCCTAGCCTATCGCGACTAGGAGGTTTTCCCGGATATTGTTTTCTACCTTTTCGGATCTGGGGAACTATTTACGAAAAGGGACCTGTGGAGTTTTCTTTTCGGCTGTCTTTTCAAACTCTCTAAACATGAAAAGACGCCGAGTTCTTCCTTTGTCAGACTCGTTAAACCCTGATGACATTGGATTCCGTCGAAATGACGTTCTCCGAGTTTCTCCTTCCTAGGACTCGTTAAATGCACTAGGATGGATTCGCCCGAAGGGTGGACTTATATGACAAGCATATGGTATCCTCTTCAAGCTTGTGTAAAAATAAAGAGGTACTCACCAAGATGGTGGGGAAAAATGGAACCATCGTCGTTGTCGTTGGCAGTATGTCGCTCTTGAACATGGCACTTGTCTGCATTCGTGTCGGGTTGGGGACATCTCATCTCGTTGCTTCACTTTGCTTCCATGGGTTTGGGTAATCTCTTTTGACCTCTCCTCTGCTCACTGCCTCGTCGCCATGACCTTTGATCCGTTGATGTCAAATACTGCCAAGTCCATTGTCGTGCCGTTCATGTGTTCAAGAGAAGTTGGCCTCTGCAAATATCAACCTTCCTCTGTTTCTCATATGGTTCTGATTCACAACAAACATTATGTTCCTCTGTCTCGTGTCGATGATGTGGGAATCATTATGGCCCACCTTCGATCAAGGTCACTTCCTGTCGACTTCAACTCATTATCCGGGAAGTTGGTCTAGAGACTCCTGATGGTACCTTGGAGCCTGCATGCCTCAATGGCAGGTTCGTCGCATTCGACGTGAAGTTTACATCATTGACTTTCGATCGAATGATTCTGCGGGTGTTCGACGTCAACTCATTTATTCGCACGCCGTAGATTGTACCTGTAGTACCTTGAGGACCATTGTCATTATTGGTGGTTTCTCTCGCGTCTGTTAACAGCTTTCATCATTGGCTGGTAATCAGACGATGTTCTTGCATGTTCGACTTCAGCTCACATATTCGCATGCTTGAACTTGTACTTTGGTTGGGTCGAGATGGAGCGCAAGACCCTGGATTGTGTCTGTTGTAATCCAGGCTGCGATTGTGGATTATTATTATTATGTACATGACTCACTGATTGGATGGCTGCGACCATACCTGAGTCTATTTGTTTGATCTTAGTTGGATGGCTCGTCATGCTGGTTGCATGTGCGTGTCTCACCCATTTCGGATCGGCACGTCCATACCATATATATACATCATTGTCTTGAGATTTCGTTGTATCTGTTTTGCGGGTTTTAAAATGACGGGCCTTGATTGAACATGTTCTGTTAAACATTTCACCCCTCTCTCTCTCTCGGGCCTCGCTGAGACATACGGTGATAATTTGTCACCGTCTGTACCATTCCCGGAAGTCACTTTAATGGAGGACCCATTATGTGACACGTGAACACTGTCAAGCCTTGGCTCACCATCATTGCATCCCTTTCCATGAGGACAACATTCCTTCTGTTGATCATTTCCTGAGCAGACCCCTAAAAACACCTGTTTTTTCCTTGGCGCTGGTAGCTCGTTATGTACTCGCGCCAATGAGGAAAATTAACACTGAGCCCACGCCAATTGGTGCTTTGTCCCAGTTGAGCACCCGCGCCAATCTTCTTATGGAAAGTTTTTTTTTTAAAAAGAGGCGAAGTTTCGATTACAACAACTTCGTGGATGAGTCATCAGGAGTGGTTTCGACTGAATAACCACGACCTTCCTCCTTTGGCCTCTTGTTTCCACCTTATGGGGGAACCTCCCAAGGGATAAGGCCTCCCTTCCACTATTGTAGGGATCCCAACCTCCTCCTCTCCTCTATAAATATAGCCTTCATCCATTGATGAAGGAAATTTGAAAAGGTTAGAGAGTCTTGAAGTCTTGAAGCTTGCATCTCCACTATTCCCAAGTGCCTTTTGTCTTTGTAAGAATCCCTTCTTTCCCTTAAGGCCCATTAAGCAAGGAGATCATTGTTACTAGACTCTGGAGAGGTTTCCCTTTCCTTGGCGAGCTTTTGCGAGACGTGGACAACCGGAGACCCGTACGAAGGAGGCTGCGACGTCAGAACTCGGTTGTAACTTCTATTCGTTTATCACTTTAATAGATGACTATGATTATGGTTCCACTCCTTTTGCAATCATGTTAATGCGAGTAATATCTTGTCTGACCGATATTTAGTTACGTATGCTGGTTCCTATGCATGTATCTGTTCGTCTCTTCTGTGTGCAGGTGTTCGTCCACGGAGATCGTGGAAGAATTGTGATCTGCCAGGGCTGAAGGACGGGGGCATCTTCTTCTTCAGATCTAGCGTTGGAATCCAAGTAGGCTCTTATCCCAAGTCTTTCATTCGTAACTAGGAGCTTGCGTCATAGCATTGTTTGTTTGTTGCTAGACCCCTGCTGGGCTAGTAGGGATCGCCTCTGTCCGCAGAGGGGATTTACCTCCTCAACAGTGGCTGATCCACATCTTGAGGCTCATCTTTAGGAAAAAGTAGCTCCTCCTTTGCATGCAAGTGTAGCTCCATCTCAAGCGACAACTTCATGGCTTTCTCCTCATGAAATTTGATATCCTGTCGCACGACTGTCATCCGATTTTCTGGAAAATACACACGATAATTGTGGGGTGTTTCTGTGTACCCCAAAAATATCCCAACCTCTGTG